>JANHJO010002167.1:209565-219611 GCA_032468235.1 Pseudoxyrhopus heterurus | reverse complement strand
GCCCACCCAGCCACATGACTGCCTGGCCACACCCACCCAGTCACATGACCATCTAGCCACACCCACCAAGCCACATGGCCACCAAGCCACGCCCACAGAGTAGGTAGTAAAAAAAATTGAATCCCACCACTGGCTCCATCCCAGTGTGGGTTCCCCAGGCCTGCTGGCAAAACCACATCTTCTGGGCCTTCCAAAAGAGTGTCAGAGTGGGGGACAGTCTAATTTCCAGAAGGATGATGTTCCAGAGGAAGGGAGCCACCATGGAGAAGGTCCTTCTTCTGGATCCCTTAGGGATGTTCTCCTTAGGGAACAAGACCTGTAATATTGCAATATTCCTTGCCTCCCTGCTCTAGTGGGTTGGATAGATGTCCCAACCCAATAGAGTCGGTCCCTCAAATAACCCAGTTCCAAACCATGAAGGGGTTTAAAGGTGACAATCAACATCTTGAATTGCACCCAGAAGCAAATCAGCATGCAATGCAGTTCCTGCAAGAGAGGAGATACACGTGCACACCGAAGTCTGCACAAAACCATGTGGGTTGCTGCATTTTGCACCAACTAGAGCTTCCGGATGCTTTTCAAGGGCAGCCCCTGGTAGATTGTGTTGCAATTGTTAAGACAGGAGGGCATGAGTGATCATGAGTAGGGATTGTTGGTCCAGGAAAGGGTGTAACTGGTACACAACTGACAGTTGTGCAAAGGCCCTTCTGGCCACAACTGCCACCTGCTTTTTAAGGAGTCGCGAGTTCAGGAGAACCCCCAGATTACATACTGGGTCTGTTTGGGGCAGTGGCCCCGCATCCAAGACCAAAGGTGGCAAATCTCCATGGACCAAAGGACCTCAAACCCAGAACCACTTGGTCTTGCCAGGGTTCAGATTCAACCTGTTGCTCCCCATCCAGCCCCTAACAGCCTCCAAGCATTGCGAGAGGTAGGTCACAGCATTGCTTAACTCACAACTGGCTGAGATATATAGCTGAGGATCATCAACATATTGATGATATATCTCGGTCTTTGGTGATGGATGATCTCACCCAACAGCTTCATGTAGATGTTGAATAGGGCGGAGAGAATACAAAGCCCTGCGAGCCCTGCACACACACACACACACACACACACTGCATACCTGACAGGTGATCTGGAATTAAATATATAAAACATTCTAAGCAAGGACTAAATATAAGAATAGAATGCAGTACTTACGAAAAACCATCTAAATTATTAAAAACAACTTCTGTGTGAAACAAAGACGAAATGATAAAATTAAAAGAAAAAGAGGGAAAAGAAAGATAGAAAGGGCAGGGGAAAAAAAGAAAATAATAATAAAAGAGTGGGATGAATAAACAGAATGCTATTAACGGTTTGATAAAATTTGCTATCTCTTGGGAGTGTCCTCACTTGTTTTCCTTTCCTATAAAGATAGATAGATCAACAAATCAGGTGGGGCTAACCAAGACATTCCAATCCAGTTTTCTTAGTTGAGAAAAGAAGAATTTCCGGTTTAGTTTCTGCTTTACCCACCCACACCTATGCACCTTTATGCCACTGGAGATTACATTCAACATGCTTAGCTGGAGGTTGCAGATTTAGCAATGATGTGCTACCTTCAGGGTGGGGAATGGCTGAAAATGAGGAAGAAAGTTTCCACTGAGGAACAATGAAGAGAAATTAAAAGAAATAAAGTAAGTGGTCTTGTTTTCATTTCAGTTAAGTGTAAATGCTTGTTTTTGAAGCTGCCAGCTTAACTTTGTTGATGATTATTGAAACTAGGTGTTACCATGTATAATATTAAAGGAAGTACATACTGTTAATGAGCCTTTAAAGGCAACCCCCGCCCCCCAAAGAAATGGCTTCTAATATAATCATTATCTTAATAATGTCCACATATATTCATTTCAGGGATATCCTTTCTGCCTGTGGATCACTCATACCTATAACCTCCTGCAGGTTAATTCAGATTTGAAGCAGCACTGTCCCTACTTGAAAAGGAAGTGTTGGCACTGAAATAACCAAGGAATGAATATGAAAATAATTTCCATTATTTTGAAATTCAGTTTTATTTATATATATTTTACTTCAGGCCCCATAGTGTGTTTTTGGAAATACAGTAGCTATCTTTCTGCAGTGAATAGCTTCTGCTTACTTTGAATTCTGTTTAATATAACAAGTCCCACAGCTTGTATATAGTTATTATGATAATCTCTGGTAGTTCCTTTCATAGTTGGAAAGTATACTTTGTGATTAATCTAACTGATATATAACTGAGATCCGAGGGCACTTAATCACAAACAAATTTCACAAGACTCCTACATATTCAGGCATTCAAAACCAATTAGATTCCAGAATATTCAGCCAGCCGGGAATCTCAAACCATTTATGCAGGAAATGCTGGCAATTAGAGCTATTGTTGTACCTCAATCAGCATTTGGTTATTCAGTTCAGTAGTTGGATTCATTTGATATGTAACATCCATTTGATGCTCACAGTTCACAGTTTGTGCTCTATAAAAATCTGAGCTGTCTCTTTTATACATAGCCAAGAATGCAATTCTAATTTCATTGTTTGATTGCACCATTGCAGGAGCAACATTTTGATTATCTTATGCAACATAATTTCCGTGTTCTAAAAGCACAGCTTGTCTTGGGACACACCAAACAAAAAAGAACTGATTTTACTGTGCCCTGGTTTAAATGATAATACAAGCTGCGTGTTGATCGTTTGGCTGTAGGCTATGTCTTTGGAAGGAACTGATATATCTTTACCAATAGCTCATTGATAGCGATTGTTCCCACAGCATCAGAAATCAGAAAGAATAAATGCAGGAGGTTAACACGTGTATTACTCATTTTTGTATAAAATATGAAACGCATACCTGACAGGAGATCTGGAGTTAAATATATAAAACATCCTAAACAACATTATTTACATATTTTGAATCCTAAAACCACACATCAAGAAGTGTATCCATGGGTTTAAGGAATTTATAACCTTCTAACTGCTGTACTATTGCTCAGGCTGGCTGAGTGCTGTAGTTTCTACCGGTAGTAAACCTAGGAATGGTCTAGATTTTTCTCTTAAATCCCACTGCAAACTACTGCTGTTCGTACTGATTTGTAATATGTAATAACTTAATTATTAAAACTTGTAATAAGGGGGCTTTGCACAATTTTGTCTTGTGTGCCTCATGCCTTAGTCATTTCTTGTTTGAATTATTGCATGTATGTGGGACTGCCCTTGAACACTTCCAGGAAGCTATAATCAGTGCAGAGTCTGGTGGTACCGATAGTTATGGTTGCTTTTCACTATGCCCATGTGACACCAATACCCTGCAAGCTGTATTGGCTCTCAGTTGGCTTCTGGGTGCAATTCAAGGTGTGGTTACCATGTGGCATAGGACCAGATTATTTTGGGAACTGCCCTATCCCCACTATATTTCCCCCCTCATTCAGTCTGAAGAGTTTTGAGTACCTTCATTGGAATCATGTGGGATCCAGGAGGCACATCTTCCAGTGTCAGCCTTCTTTCTGACTTAATGAAATGCTCAACCCTGTTGGCTTTTAGGAAGACTATCAAGGCCTGGCTCTTTCCTCAGGCATTTGGGTCATGACATGTTGCAGTCCCAATTAGATAATAGTGTTATTTCTCTTTGGATTGGCATTTAATTGTTTTTTTGTTTTATTATTGCTTCTAGGTTGTGTACAATGGTTTTATGTTCTTTTCATTAGGCTTTACTTGATGCCTTACTGTTCGTACGTTGCCTCGAGTAATCTTGGTTGATTAGTTGGCCACGTTTTTCAACAAACAAAGACTCTCTGTGGGCAGCTTATAAAAAGACAATAAAAATGTTAAAATCCCATTAATAATAAAGACAAAATACTAAAAACAAATCCAGTAAAACTGCATTAAAAACTGAAATATAAAAAATCTTGGGAGATTTGTTTCATTGCACAGAAAAGAGCTAATTAAACATTGATGCCAATAGATGATGTAGGAATGCAGAACAATACTCTCTGATTGGGTGACCCTATAAATTCAGTGGCCCTATGTTGCATTGTGGTTTTATGTATCGTTGAAAATGCCTTAAACTGAAACTCTTTGATTGAGGGAAAGACACCATATCAAGCATATACATGCAAAGGCTTCTATGTTCTCAGCTAGTTGCAATTTTTGGGCCATCTTCCATGGCCACCCATGAAGTCCATGATCCCTGGGAAGGCCTTCTGGCATTATGAGTGGGACTCAGAGGAGAGGAACCTGTCTTTTTGTTTCTTTTATTCTGTATAATGTAACAATTAAAATAATTCAAAGAGTTAATGGTATTAATTAATGAAGGATGTTTATGCAATACTCACAATCTATTTTAACAACTATTTTGCATCTTTATCTCCTGGAAAAATAGCTGAGCTTTCTTATTAAGGAATGCTCTGAGAAAAAAGTAATTCTTATGTAGCTGGGGAAATAGGACTTGCCATTTCCAGCACTGTTCCTTGATTAAATCCAGGTACATTAACACTCAACACAATGCCGTTTAGAAGCCAAGGTAAATCAGTGATGCATCTACCATCCTGATCTGGTGTGGCCCTTGGGTTGCAAAGGAGGAGTTTAATCTTCACATCTGCCTGGATTACAAATTTGTTAACCTTCATAGTAGGAGCACTGCCAGAAGGAAGCACATTGGATCCTTGAGGCAAATCCCACACATTCCTTATGCATTTGGTTAAATCACATTCACAAGAATAAGCATTTCTTAGAAAAGTATTCAGCATGTATACCTACATGCATTTCCAGATTTGGAAGCTCCATTTTCTACACTATGGGAACATGAGAAAGGCTGGGGCTGAATGGTAGAGCGTCTCTTCTGCTGATGCCAATTCAAGCCTGGTATTGCCACTTGGGATGAAAAACCTCCTGTTTAAAGAATTGAAGAGAGGCTGACAGACAGAAAAGCCAATTCTGGTTAGAAGGGCTGTCAGTTGAGTCTTGTGTAAGGAACTGACTCTACAGAAAAGAGCAGAAAGGCATGCATCTATCAAGGGATGATCCTATTAACACCATAAATTATATTCTGGATGCTCAGAGGAGCCATTGCCTTGTATTAGTTTAGAATCTGACTGGCTAGTGCTAATACAGATACTGAGGTATAATTTAAATTCAGGTTATATGAAAGATGATAGTCATCTATATGGTGACGTTGGAACATAATCAACCTCTTGTAAATAATTATATTGTTCCTTTTTTCCAGCTCACCTTTTCTGGGCCATGGCTTCTAGAGCATCATCTGGCATCACTGTTGCTCCCAGAGGCTCCAGTAACCTCACCACAAGTGCTTTGCTAACCACTGCCCAACCCAGCTTCATTGAAGGCCTGATCAACAAAATTCCATGTGAGTCAATTCAAGGCGTGATGGAACGAACAGTTCGTTCAATGGTCTTATTATGTGTAGTTCAGCTGAGAAGTTCCAGAAGATCCAATTCATACCTGAGTTGGATTTCTTTGCAATAAGTGATTGGAGGATTATTATTATTATTATTACAATAAATAAATAAATAAATAAATGTCCGGATCTTGGAGACTGCCTGGACATGTCCCTGCAGTTTTCTTGACAAAGTTTTTCAGAAGTGATTTGCCATTGTCTCCTTCCTAGGGCTGAGAGAGAGTGACTGGTCCAAGGTCGCTCAGCCAGCTTCATGCCCAGTGCAGGATTAGAATTCATGGTCTCCCAGTTTCTAGTCTGATGCCTTAACTGCTATACCAGAAACATTTACTAAAAAATATTTACTAAAAATACATTACTAAAATTACATTTTACTAAAAATACATTTACTAAAAAAAAATAGATGACCATGAATTTAAGATTTTCAAGAGACAGTGTGTATATATATACTCCTAGAAACTACTTATAGAAATTTCCCTACCACAAGAACCCTGGCAAATAAGTGGGTCCAGAATGTATGTGTGTCCTCATTAAAAACCACCTTCCAGAAAAATAAGGCCCCATTGTCAAATTGATAAAAGTGACCTAAAATATACATACTCCATTTCTAAATTTAATCCTTTCTCCCAAATCTGGACATACCAATTTTTTTTCTCATGTATACAAACTGCTCAAACACACAAGCACATGCCTGTTCCTTTCCTTTTTTTTTTTTTTAACCCAGCAGAAACAAAAACAGAGGGGAAAGGATAGGTTATAGGGAAAATGTAGCTGCCATGAGATGTGAAAGAAGGGATGGAAAAATGGATGGAAATGAGAAGAGAACTGAATAGGAAAAAAAAAGAAGAGGAGACCTTAGTTTAGGTTTTACAAACAATGGTAAAAATAACCAATATTCCCCTCTAAAACATCAATTATTTTATGCTTTGCAACTGAGATGTCTGCAGCCACTAGTCTCTGTTGATCTTTCTAGCTTCTTTTAGATCAGACAAAAAGACACCCTCAATTTTGAATTTTAAGTTTGTTTTACAAATATAAAAGTAGAGCATAACTGGTGATGTAGACACTGCTAAACAACTCAAATAAGCCCTGAAAGCTTTTATTTAAAGTCCACTGCTCCTACACCAGCTCTATATTTGATACTAAGCCCTGGAGTTTACTACCCTGGAAAGGAAAAAGGAGATAAATTGGCCCCATTTTGATACTCTTTCACATGGCCCTAAAGACCTGGCTTTGCCAATGGGTCTGGGAAACTCAGTGTGAGATGGATTCTACCAAGTGGCTTATTGGATTGACTGCTTGTTGTTGCCAAGTGGGCAGGAGGTTATTGTTTTTTTATATTGGGTTTTTGTCTTTGTAAGCTACCCGAAGTCACTGAGGGTGAGTTGGGCAACCAGATAAATTTTCATAAATGAATGAATGAATGGTCGTCTATGGCTTTACATTACATTAAGCCATTGTAGAACGAGGCTTAAAGTGTCAGATGTGGTTCGTCAAAGTAACACAACCCATGGTTAATAAAACTACAGCCTGATTTGATGTATGGAAGTAGGCAGAATAATCAATGAGATTTAAAAAAATCCTTATTTGTAAACCCACCTTAATCAGATCATTTTAGCAACAGAAGAAGAGTCTTCCTTGTATGTTCCTAACATTCTACATAGTTGTTTATTCTAGAACATTATTCTGTTCTGTTATTCAAGAGAAATTAGTCATCCATTTAATTCTCATGGCAATTTAATTCTAATGCCTGGGAACCTTGCTGAGATTATAAAATCAGACTTTAAAAGTACTCCTGGACTGAACTCAAACTCTCCATTCTGAAACAATAGGATATGCTGGGAGAGCTTGCCAGACTCTCTTTTTTAACACAGTGAATGAGAGTAAACATTTATCTCCTCCCTTTTGTGGTTCTAAAGGACAAAAATGTTTTATTAATGTGTATGAAAAGAAGAGCATTTAGTGTAGTCCCTACCATATCTGCTCATCATGGATCAAAGTGTCCAAGCCCATCTTTAACACATTCTTTGGTTCTGCAATCTTCCTCGTTCATTCTTTTCTGTCCCATTTTTGCTTTCATCCTTCAGAGGTATTAAAATGCAGGCATTCATTGAGGATGACAATAAGGTCTGCCATGTTACAGAGAAATTGAAAGACTATGGGAAAGAAAAAAGTCATCCCTACCAAATAGATGTCATGCATCAATAAGCTATTACCACTAACCTGTTTGTGCATGTCCTTTTTAATCTTTTGCTAATTGACTTTGGCATGATAAGATGAAGGACAAATTATTTAGCTATTGGGAAGGTGGCATTAGATTAATAAACAAAAGTCTTCTTTAAAAAAAAACAAAGGGAATTGACTCAGTAATTTATTGTACCCTTTTGGCATAGTGATTATGAGAATTAAAATATAATTTATGGTAATTCCTACTATTGGTGTCCTTCCAGATGTGCTAGATTCTAATTCCTGACATGGTGAACAGTGTCAGTCAATAGGCATCTTGGCTGAAGGTAATGCCACCCAGAGTCCTTCGGGAATGGGGCAGCCTATAAACACTATAAATAAATAAATAAATAAATGGAAATGGTAGTCTAACACGGTCTGCTTCCGAATGCAGTTCTAGGTATTAGTTATGACCTTTAAAGCCCTTAATGTCATAAGTCCAGGCTATCTGATGAACACCTCATCCCGATAGGACTAGCCTGTCCTCCTTGTGCTAGCAGAGAGGCCCTACTTCAGATCCTATCAGTCAAAGAACTCTGATTATCAGGATTCAGAAGAAAAACCATCTCTGCTTCAGTTGTCTGCCCTTTGGAACATCTTACCCTCTAAACTAAGATATGCCCCCCCCCCGTCCTATCCTTCCACAAAAGACCAGAGACCTGGCTCTGCAGGTTGGCCTGGGTACCAAATGGGGGAGCTCCACACTGGAGGTGGCTGCTAGATTGAGGGTGGAATTTACGTACCCCCACCCCTTGCTCTCTGTTCTCCACCCATCCATCTTTTTGGTTATCATCTTGATGTATTCTCATTGTGTTCCTTTTTCATTGTTTATTTTATTGTTCTATTATCTTACTTCTTTTACACTCCTTAGCTGCCTTACACCACGAGATAGGCATCAAATAAACTTAACAAATCAATACATCTTTGGCGGATACTAGGTTAGGTATTAATTGGTGTAAATGCTTAATTCTTTGACATAGCAGCCCCATCTCCTATTTTGCAGGTAATTATTATGATTTGCCTAGATTTGGAAATGATACTAGAGCAGCGTACCCCAACCTTTTGGGCACCCGGGACCAGTTCCATGGAGAAAGGTTTTTCTGCGGACCGGAGAAGGCATGGTTTTGCATGCTGCCTGTATCCCACGGATGGGATTTCGTTTGTTTGTGCAGCCCGGTTGCTGGCATGCCGTGGACCAGTGCTAGTCCATGGACCAGGGGTTGGAGATCCCTGTACTAGAGCCTCCAAGACTTGGTCACTGTCAAGAAACAATTCCCTGATTTGCATTGCGTGATTTCTTTCCTCTTTCTTGTCTCCTGCTGCTGAAACAGTACCAAGATGGGCTCTCATAGCAATTGCTGTAGCAGCAGGCTTAGTCCTGCTACTTTTCCTTATCTGTATCATCAAGTGCTGCTGCTGCAAGAAGAAACGCAAGAAGAAGGAGAAACTCAACTTAACAAACATTAATGGTGCCTCCACAACAGCCAGCTTGGTAGGTACTCTTGACTTTTAGGATGGAATAGCATTTTGATTTTTTAAGTTCAAATTTCAAGAGGACTGTAACCCCTGGAGAACTTTCAATCAGTTTTCAGTTACAAGACAGCCTGGCTTCTAGGCTTGAAGTACAAATACACAGCAGGTGGATAGGAAAACAAGAAGGATACAATCCAACTGATCTCAGTAAGGGTTAAGCAAGAACTGGCAACCAGGGAGTCAAATCGGTGGCCATCAATTCATAATCAAAATTATGGTACTTATTAAGAAGGGGGCAGAGCTTCAATTGTTCACTTATGTCTGCCATCTTGGCTTTTTGATCATGTGTTTAGATGTCTCTAGTGGTAGCTAAGTGATTGGGAACAGTTGATATGACAGAGAAGCTCTATCTTGGAGTATATTAATATATTTGATAGGTCGCTGATGAAATCATACACAGGTCTGATTTTTACTCCTTGGCTCCAAATACCAATTTCTTAGCACAGGTGGTCCACAGTTAATGACCACTTGTTCAATGACCATTCAAACTTGTGATGGCACTGAATGACGGTACTGATGACTGGTCCTCAGGGGTCTGGCTGTCACAGAGGGCAAACTGGATGCTCAGCAGCCAGCCTGGATTTCTGGCCAACACAGTGTCCCACAGTCATGTGGCTGCAACTTGCAATCTTTTCTTCTGCCTTCCCACCAGCAAAATCAATGGGGAACTGGCAGAAAATCAGAAGTTCTGGTCACATGAGGTCTTCACTTAACAATAGTAATCAAGGACTGCCGGAACTGCTGTCACTAAGTCAGGGGTCTCCAACCTTAGCAACTTTAAGACTCGTGGACTTCAACTTCCAGAATTCCTCAGCAGCTGGCTGAGGAATTCTGGGAGTTGAAGTCCACGAGT
>JANHJO010002167.1:193762-204152 GCA_032468235.1 Pseudoxyrhopus heterurus | reverse complement strand
TCGAAAGCCGCTGAGAGGTCAAGAAGCACCAGGACAGAGGAAGAACCCCTGTCCCGGGCCCGCCAGAGATCATCCATAAGCATGACCAATGCAGTTTCAGTGCTGTACCCGGGCCTGAAACGAGACTGAAAGGGGTCCAGATAATCAGCTTCATCCAGGGTACGTACGAGTTGGAGCACTGTCTTCAGAAGCTGAGCTGATTTCTTCCAAGTCAGCTATGGGGTGACTGAAACCATAAGGCCAGGCTAATATATGAAAAATGTTATGGATCTGTAAACAGCCTCTTTTCCTGTTTGCAAAAACTTCTGCCTTATCCTGTTTCCTATCTCCTAGATTTCATTTTTGTTAAAAAAAAATAGGAAAGGTGCCTTGATGTCATTTTTATTCTCCCTGCAAAGTCCCCCCCCCATATGTCTAACTGACATACTGTATGCAATTTCAAGTAAGACACAGAGGAGAGTATACAAGCAATTTGTTTTATTTCTATTTTTTCTGGAATGAGGGTGAGGACAAGTTTGTTTCTCCAGGATATAGTGGGACGGTGATTTTTTTACTCCTTGTTCTGAAAGGTCAGAGAAGGAAATATTGCTTCTTGTGGGCTGATCAAGTGCAATACCTGTTCTTAGTGTGTACCACCTTCAGACTGAGAAATTGGGGTGTGTATGCAATGGCAGGGTAGAAATGCCTTGAATCAAAGAAACTCCGTGTCCTCTATTAAAATCCATATAAATAAGCCATCCCGCGCAGCATTTTCAGCAAGACAGTCAATGAAAGGTGTTTCAACCTCCCAATCTGCCTCTCGAGTTTCTTTTAGTGGTTGAAACACTCTGCAGGAGAGTGCAAGAGAACAAAATAAGGATGAGGGATTCAAATGCAACGAAGAGTAGGATGGAACATCAAGAAAATCCATCAGTGAATGGATCCAGAATATCTGCAAGCACATCTTGGAAACCACACATTTGTATCTTGAGCAGCTGCTCCCTTCAACCATGTTGACTGGGCATAGAAATGTAGTTAAATTTTAACCTGCGATGAAAGAGCATTCTTACTGCTGGATAAAAGGATTATCCCACCCTCCGTGAGTCAGCTCAAAACAATGCTGGCATAAAATTGGCTCCCCCTGTGGCCAGACCTGAGTGTTCTCTTCTGAGTCATTGACAAAAGGTGGTGTCTTGATTTCTGAACATGCCCTTTGGTATAGCTATGAATAATTTTCTGCTTCTACTTTGCTGCTATTCCTTTCAGTAAGTTACCAGCTACAGGGAAAAATACATGAATCAGGAGTCTGCAGCAAAAACAGGGTGGGCCTGTCTTAAGGGACTCCAGAAAAGAAAATTTGTCTGCTTTTTGATGTCCCATTTTGGCATCCCTTATTCATATTTATCTTCATTTGCAATAAAAACACATTAAGAATGAATAAAACAAATGTTAAAAACTAAAATACATGCATCCAAGATATAATCCAATTAATTGATCAGTTATAATAGCACAGCAAATCAAAGACATGTTCTAATATAATTCAACAAAGAAATGAAAAGGGATACAACAAAATCATATAATTATTGTATCTTTACATCACTAACACAGAAAACATACAGTCCATCCTTTCTAATACATTATTTAAGGGTACAAAGAATTCAGCATTTTAAACATTTTTTTAAAGATTTGCATCTACTTATGTTCTATTATTGGTTATGCCAATTGTTCCTTTCATTAATCATAATGTCAGTTAATTTCAACTTCAAAAATATTTTCAAAGTTCTGCTTTAGGTGCAAAATTGATTTGATTTCAGAATAGGCTCCATCAAAAATGATAGCATCTTGGGACTCTGTGGTGGCTTAAATATCTGGTTCCAATGATCAGCTGACCCCGCCCACCCGTTCAAAGCCTGGATAGATATAAAAGGAACTCAGGAAATAGAGCTGAGGGAGAAATGACTGAGGTGGAGGTCATTCATGATCATAGGGGTGATTATAAGATGTCTATGCTCCCAAACCGCACCATTTCTAGATACCTCTAGCATCCTGACTTACCTTTCAAGATGAAACATTTTACACATATCAAAGCTGTTCTTGAATGGTGTTGGATTAAAGGGAAAATTCTAACTCTTCCATTAGTGAGGGAGAAGATAAGGGCAACACCATGGAGACAAGGCCCAAACTACATTAATGTCCACTCACTTTATAATAAAGGGATACTAAACAGTCATATCCAAAATAGTGGAAAGCGAAACATTTGGAAAGGGTTCAATAAATAATGGATTCTTTGTCTATTGTAGTATATATCAAACCAGGTATGGTCTCTCTTGATCATCAACCTAGGCTGTTTGAAGACATCTCATTGGAATTCAGCATATGTTGATAGCAGATGTTATTATATCTTTGGAGACAGATTGTTTTTCTTTCTCTTGAAATACATTTTAATCAAAAGATGGCGAACATCAATTTTCCAAGATAGAAAGAAGCACATTTCATTCCCTAAGCTCATTAAAAGAATTGGGTTGCTGTTGTTGATCATCAGTGGGCTTATGGAAGTATACAAATCTCAGAAGTGACTAAATAAAAATAAGTATTCTTGGCTTGTGAGCATGCTAGCTTGATAGCACCTTGATATCTGTGAGACAATTCTAATAGTTTTATTACTGATGTAGAAATGGAATATCCCCTAGAGGGCACTATCAGCAATTATATTACCAGGAAACTGGTAATATCTCAGGCTGAATATGAATGGTTAATGAAGTTTGTGTGTTGAGGCCATTGAGCAGTAATGTTACGTTTTGTCCAAGAAAACCCTATTCACTTTGGGATCAATTGCCCAGAGCATGGATTTTACTGATGTGCAACACAGGCAGCTGTTCATGGTAATGATTGGTTGAAGCTTGTGATATTACAAATTGAGAACTTTGTATGGGGTGTGTTTATGTGTATGTATCTGTCTACACACACACACACACACTCCTATTCAATGACTCAACATGCAATTGGCTGAATTCATAATCGTGGTTTTATATATCAAGTTATAAGGTAGTTTCATTGATTATTTCTCATGCAGTGTACAGATAGCCATTGTAGTTAGTCAACATGGTTGATGCTTTAATAGCATATAAGAAAGCAGCTTTTATGTCTTATTCAAAAATTAATGATTAAAACAAACTCCTAGATCAGTGCAGCATGTGAACCTAATACCCTCACTTTGTGGGATAAAAAAATGGGAAAGCCTATTTTTAAACAGATATTTGGATATACCATTGGAATAGAAACAATATTTTTCAAATTATACCTAGGTTCCCCTCCAAGGAGCAAGGTAGGAGGTCTTTGATCAGATCACCCTTTTCCTGTGTGTATGGTGCTTCAGGGAAATAAAACTACTTTCCCATCTCATTTTCCAAAGTTGCCAGTTTGGAAAATACCAGTTGCTAGTGATGCTAATAACATCCGTACAAGGATGGAACCGAGGGATGTGAATGGGAGAGAAATGGTTCAAGAATAGGCTTAAAGTAAACCTCCTCTTCCCTGCACTATTGCTTCACTTTAAGGTGGAGCCCTCTGCTGGACATTTGAAGTCAGTAGAAGGATGTTTAAAAGGATTTGCCCATGAACTTAAGCAGAGTGCTGAAACAATATCAAGTGATTTGAGCAGGACTTTCCATTTAAAACATTGCTCCTAAACAAAAAAGGAAAATCATTGTTGTGGATGCAGAGGATGAATGCAAGCAAACATTCACTACATTTGATTTAAAACTTAGATTTGAGGGGTCCTTGGTATTCTCTGAGCTGATGATGTTACCTAGTTTGGGTAATGAAATGTTTGCAAGAAAACAGGCAAGCTCAGAGATGACCCCTCATTTCAACCCTGAGCTACAAATATTCTCCTTTATTGAAACCTAGTTTGTTAAGCCTCACTTCTTCTACCTATGGAGAGGGAAACCCAAGAGAAGGAGGAGGAGAACATTCCCTTGGTCTCTTAAGCACAGAGTCTTGTTTCAGTATCAACAACACAGCTGAGAGAGACACATACAGGGGCAGCATGTGAAGGCCCTACACTTCATATTTCTAGGTGTCCAATGGCTCATGGATGCAAATAAACGATGTCATTATCTTTATTAAAGACTGGAAATCTGATCATAGACATCATCCATCATATGTCGCTTGGCTTAAGTTGAATTTGCCTAAGTTTAAACAAAAACCAATGGTTTTTTAAAAAAAGAATTAGGGTTGTTACAGCAGAAAATGGTTGGGTGCGTATTAAGTTGGTGGGTGCACATTAGAAATACTTTCACCTCTGTGGTGTCAATGGCATAGTTCTCCATTCTTCTGGGCTTAGAAAAATGATTTCTGGAGCAACAATAATTGTTTCAAAGTATTCCTCAGAGTGTTCCTATTTTAGCGCTCTGTTAGAAGGATTTTTGGCCTCATCCCTTTATCATTTCTCAGTATATCAGTCTGGCTTCTCCTGTGTTTTTTGTTTCTCACAGCAAGAGCACCTTGGAGAAATCTGCTTCTCACTGCGATATGTCCCCAGTACCAGCAAATTAACGGTAGTTATCTTGGAAGCCAAAAAGCTCAAGGTTATGGATGCAGATGGATTATCAGGTATGAAGGACAGATTCCTAAGGCTCATTGTGGAGAGCAGAGGAATGCCATGCTGATTTAGAGCCTGTAAATGCATGTTGCTGAAATAGATCCCAGAGTCCCATTATATTTTGAATCTCTTTTGTCTAAAGCACGGGTGTCAACCTTGCCTTGTCACATTGCCGTCATGTGATGTTTCGTGATATTTTTCCCATTCGCGGAGCTGGGGTGGGTGTGGCCTGTGCGTGATGCATCCAGCCTGCGGGCCGCCAGTTTGACTCATGTGAAGGCCCCTATTAGCTCTCTTGATTTGAATTACTGCTGATTTTGGCAGCAGGGAAAATACAACATGGCATGGGTCTCTGTTGTAAGAACTACAATCCTCTCTTGCATCATGAAAGTGGGGTGAGTTTGTCATAGCTGCTATTATTGGTATCACAGTGATCTGGAAGAGTGATAGGAGAACTGCATTAGTCTATGGTAACCAAAAATCAGAAGGAATCTGATTTTCTGACTAACACATTTCATTGAAAGATAAGCGCTATTATGAGCTGTAGTTCATTTCATCAGAGGCATAAGTGGATCTATGTACCCGATGAAATGAGCTGCAGGTTAGAGAAGCTGATGTCTTTTGTTAAAAATTTGTTAGAAAGAAAAGAAGGGCTATTGCAGTAGTGTCAAACCTTTTCGGCATCCGGTGCCGAAAGTGTGTGTGTGCGTGTGCATGTGCATGCGTGTGTGTGCCCATAACATTCATGCGCGATCCCTCTCATCCCCTGTGCATGCATGCGTGATCTCCCCCATCCCTGCGCATGTGTGCACGATCCCCAGAGCCAAAAAATCAGCTGTGCTTCGGAAGAGGACACAAAGGTAGGTATAGGGCAGGGGCAGGTGGGAGGGCCCATTTCACGCCAAAAATGGTGTGTGGCGTGTGCGCATGTGCGGCGGTGTGGCTGCTCCCGTGCCCTCAGAGAGGGCTCTACATGCCACGTTGGACACGTGTGGCATAGGTTCGACACCATGGGGCTATCGGATTCCTCCTGATCACCAGAACAAAAGGAGATTACTGTTATTTTTGTGAGAACTGTGGTGGTGCAGTGGTTAGAATGCAATATTGCAGGCAAACTCTGCCCACAGCCAGGAATTCAATCCTGATGGGCTCGAGATTGACTCAACCTTCCATTCTTCTAAGGTCAGTAAAATGAGGACCCAGATTGTTGGGGGCAATATACTGACTTTATAAACTACTTAGAGAGGGGTGTAAAGCACTGTGAAGCAGTATATAAGTTCAAGTGCTATTGCTATTTTTGTTTAAGAAAAGGGAACCATATAACATTTGGGTAATATGATTTGTTTTGGTTGTGAAAACTGGTGGGGATGAATTACATTTTTCTCCCCAAAACACAACAGCATTACAGTCTCATGGTGACCTTTTCAGGAAGATGAGTTTTTCCCCCCTCCAAGCCGAATACCAAGTCAACCTACAAAGCTGCTGGCAGAACCACCAAGCTTTATAATAAAGGAGTTAATATTTGGGTTAGGATTTTTTTTTTTTTAATGGAGATCCAAAATCTTGCAATATGGTGTTTGGAAACACTTCGATGTCTGGGGAAAATTCTTTTTGGATTAAATTGCCTCAACTATTCTTTATTTTTACTTTCCATGCCAGACCCATATGTCAAAGTGCAACTTATTCTGAACAAAAAGAAATGGAAGAAAAAGAAGACAAGTGTGAAGAAAAACACATTAAGCCCCTACTTCAATGAAGCTTTTGTTTTTGAAGTGCCTTTCCACTTGATCCAGGTAGGCCCAGGAGAAGCCATTTCATAGCAGAACCAGGTTACTGAAGAATGAAATAATCTCTAGAAGCATCATTCCTTTTGCAGATGTTTTTGAGCTCACCTTACTTAGGCCTGCTGTAAAAATGTATCTTCTTACACAGATAGTCCTTGTTTAATGACTACCCTATTTACAACTGTTTGAAGTTACAATGGTACTGGAAAAGTAATCTTATGACTGGTCCTCACATTTATAACCATTGCAACATCCCATAGTCATGTGATCACCATTTCCCCAATTCACAGCTGGCTTCCATCAAGCAGAGCTGAGGGAGAAGTCAGCAGTAAAATTGCAAATCGTGATCACCTGATGTCTCACTTATGTAGCTATTATGGGTGCTTTGCTTAGCTGTCATGATGGAAGTGAGGTCATATCTCAGTTGCAGTCGTGTGACCACATGACTTAGCAATGGAAATTCGGATCCCGATAATGATGGTTAAATGAGTACTGAAGTCTGTTTTGGTTCTTATTGTGACTGCATTACTGTTATTGTGCTTCTTTTTTTGCTACAAGAAGCTATTAACTAAACTAAATTAACATAATAACTAAGAAAAAAAAATATCAACACCATATTTAATACCTACCATAATGGTGTCCAATAGGGTTAGACAAGTCTGCTCTTTTGACACCCTGCAGTAACAGTGTAAGTGTTATTTTGCCAGGGTTCACCGCAAGACATCATGGAAAGTTTAAAGTCCTTATCCATGAATCTTTATTATGCAGCTCTTTTAAGCAGGATTTGGGCTGACATTTGAGAAATAATAATGTATGTGAATACAAAAGAGGGACAGAAAGTGACTGAAGTTGTAATGGTAAAAAGGCATGAAGTTCCCCAAATGCTCTCCATGCAGAGAGCACCTTGTAATAAGATATGAGATTTCTCTGTTTGCATTGTAAAACCATCTTTCTCCCTTGTTTTCCCTTCCTTTTTGTCCTCTCACCTCTCTGCTTTGTAAATTTCATTCTAGAATGTAGACCTGGTGATCTCAGTCTGGGATTATGACAAAATGACCAAGGATGACCAGATTGGAAAGCTGTTTCTCAGCTGCCGAGCTACAGGGAACCAGCTGCGCCATTGGTCAGATATGCTGGCTAATCCTCGCAGGCCTATGGCACAGTGGCATAGTCTGCAGCCCGTGGAAGTCATTGACAAAACTCTGGGACTGAAGACACGCTTCAAGCTGCCACTACCCACCAGCTAACCCACCCACCCCAAACAGCTCTCTCTATGCCTCTCCACTCCGGAAGGAAACCCACAGCTATTATTTATAAAGGAAGATCTGATAGCACAAATCACTACATCAGGTTCGGTTGAAGATATAACTGTAATTATTCTAGACAAGAGGAGGCAAGGCAAGGCATTATGCCACTGTATCCCACATTTAGGCAACCAGCAGTTATCCCAAGGCACTTTGCCATCAGGATCATTCTTCTGAAGAGAATTTGAACCACGGCCCGGGTCTCTTTATTGGTGTTCTCTGGGGCTGGAGAAGATAAGGAAGCAAGAGAATGACAGGTTGGCCAAAGTGGGAGATGAAAAATCTGTGCACCAACCTGCGCACTTCCCTTTTAATGTCTTAACATGGAGGCACTTGACATGGAGGGTGAAAAAACCCACTGCCTGTGTAATTTGGGATGGTTGGGTGGGAAAGAATGGCAAAGCCCTATTGCACTTTAGGAAGAAGGGGTGTATGGCAAATTGTCTGCCCCATAGTGTCAGAACAAACATAGCAAAATAGCAGAACTGGAAGTGAATCAACTCATCACCTGATGACTTCCCTAAGTCTAAAGGTGTTCTGAAGACACAGAGAGGTGGGGCAAATCTTAGACACAAGCTTGTGAATCCCACAAAAATTGATATGTTCAACAAGGGTATGTACTGTATTATCCTGGATCAAATCTATTGCTTTACTTTGATGAGGAAAAGAAAACATGTAACCCTTCAAAATTAAGCTATTAACATAGTATATGGACTTGTGTGGGTCAGGTTTTTTCCTCTAGATTTAAAGGAAAACAAAACTCGAAAATAACCATGGTTAGAGTTGTGCCCCTGTCCTTATTAAATATCTTAAAAATAATTTACTTTGCCATTCAAGATATGTGTGCAGTTATTTTTAAATATTTCCTTTGGCATTGCTAGCAGCTTTTTTTTTTTTTTTGAAAGCTTAAAAAAAGGGTTCAGATGAAACAAATGCAAATGATGATTGTATGTATGAAATGAATAATTTAAATTGTGGATTCTTTGTTCTCAAGGATCAAAAGAAAGGCTACCATTCTAGCTCTTTAGGGATGCACCAATGTCCCCTTGCTTGATGGGATGCTTCAAGATGGACTATTAATTGGATGGCAGAAATACTAATTTTGCACTTTATGCTTGCACTTGACATAAAGCCTTACTCCCATTGTGCATTTACATGACATATATGTCTTCTTCTTCTTGGAAGAAATAATAATTAAAAATGATAGCTAACCACAACCAGTAAAACAAACTAATTGATCTTTTTTTTTAAGAATAGCTGTACATTATTCTATCACACCCTTTATCTTATACTTTATCTCAAGGATCCCTCCTGGGTTTGTTGCTTCCCTGTTGATATTTGCAATGGCCTCTTTGTATCTATTGATGCAATACAATTGCAAAGAAGTTCTTTTTCTGTGTTTCAAGATCCGGTTGCTGCTACGGGATGCAGTGAGCTTCTGTTCTGCCACACACTCCAACTCCTGCTGACCCAGCAGTTCGAAGGCAGGAGACCAAAGTAGATAGACGGGTACCCCTTTGATGGGCTATTTAATTGGGACATGAAAGGGCCCCACAATTGGGCATCCCCTGAACAATGGTCATGCCACTTTTCAATCCTTTCAACTGAGAAGTGCTTCAGTACTCCCAACACGAATGTAGTACTAGTAGCATCATATAGATATGAGATATGGGACATGATACACCAGATGGGGCATCACATGGCAAACACTATATTGGATAACAAAATCAGCCACACTGATTTTGTTTTGATTCTGTGGAAGAGCTGATCCTTTATCTACTCTTTATTAGCTGAGGTTATCTATCTTTATCTATCCTTTATTAGCTGAGGTTGCTTGATTTAACCAGGCATTCTAAGAATAGCAACAGGAAGCAAAGCAAAAGCAAAAACAAAAGAAAACAGGTAAACATTGTGCTTTTAAGACTAGGTGACATTTGGATTATTGCAAGCAATTCATGCTTAGAATTCTAAGAAAAAGTATTTGCATCACTATAATATGCAGACATCTCCCGCTTCGTTAGACAATCAAACTTCTTTGGAAAGCTAGTCTGCAAACAGGCAGAGAGGCATTCAAGAATACAAGGATTTCTGATAAAGAGGTTTCTTTTAGAAAAATTAATGAAGCCATTACAAAACCATTCCAGGGACTGCAGGTTATCAAAGGTAAGTCCTATTGACAAAGAAACCCAATTTCACATTCTTGTGCCTCTTTCCACCTTCTGAATGTAAAGAGCTAGAAGCTATTCCTTTCAGGGCAGAGTGATGATTTCCACAAGCACATAAAGGCATTCCTTCGTGATATTTGGCTCCCTTTCTCACAGGTGCCATTTGTGACCAGATGAGAACTTATTGCAAAATATCAAAGAGTCTTGATTTTCGTGGTCGGTTCTCAAATTGAACTCCACAATTAAAGCACCTTTGGTGTTCAGCCTTTGTTAAAATATAAGTTCTGTTGATTTCAATTACACAGGGTTGTTTTTCATTTAGTGGGAACATTGGGACTTGTATATGCATAGGTTTTTAGCTCCATTATATGAGACAGCTAAGTTTGATTACATGGCTTAGTTACCAAACAAACCAAAGTTACCAAACAAATATATGTGTGTGTGTGTGTGTGTGTGTGTGTGTATGTATGTATATATGTATGCAGTGGTGGGATTCTATTTTTTTTACTACCGGTTCTGTGGGCGTGGCTTGGTGGGCGTGGCTTAGTGGTCACA
>JANHJO010002167.1:176528-187665 GCA_032468235.1 Pseudoxyrhopus heterurus | reverse complement strand
GGTGTGAGGGGCACCCCCCATGCATGCATGCGCCCCCCATTTTTAGCTCAAAAAAAAGCTAAAAGCAGGGGGTGCGCATGCGCGGGGGGCGGGGCTGGGTGTCAGCTGGCATGCCGGGTGACATGGCTCTGCATGCCGTTCTGAGCACGCGTGCTATAGGTTTGCCATCACGGATCTATGGCATTTTCCCACCAAATATATCTGTGGGATCAATAAGTCAGAATAGAGCTGGAAGGTCTTCTAGTCCAACCCCCTGCTCAAGCAGGAGACTCTATACCACTTCAGACAGGTGGCTGTCCAGTCTCTTCTTATAAACCTCCAGTGATGAAGCACCCACAACTTCTGAAAGCAAACTGTTCCATTGGTTAACTGTTCTGTTAGGAAGTTTCTCTTTAATTCCAGGTTGATTCTCTCCTTCATTAGTTTCCATCCATTGTTTCTTGTCCTTCCCTCTGATGCTTTGGAAAATAAGTTGACCCCATCTTCTCTGTGGCGGCCCCTCAAATACTGGAATAGTACTATCATGTCACCCCTAGTCCTTGTTTTCTCTAGACTGGCGCTACCCAATTCCTGCAAATGTTTTTGTCTCCAGGCCCAAAGGTGCTTTTTCAAAAGGCAACTGGACTTTCTGGATTTTTTTTCTTCTTTTTCTACCAGCAAAGATGGGAAAGAAAAAGAACTAAAACACATGAAGGAAGCCCTCAGAATGTGTGGCTATCCCAAGTGGGCCTTCATCAAATCTCAAAAAAGACCCTACAGGAGCGCCTCCACAACAGACAATGAAGAGAGCAATAAACGAAGCAACATTGTCATTCCATACATTGCAGGAATATTGGAAAAGCTCAGGAGGATCTTCAGCCAACACAACGTACGTGCACACTTCAAACCCTTCAAATCCAAGAATACACTAAGGCAGAAGCTTTTCCACCCCAGGGATAAAACACTCAGACACAAACTGAGCAACGTGGTATATGCACTACAATGCAGTGAGACATGTGAAGATCTGTACAATGGGGAAACAAAACAACCACTTCATAAACTCATGGCACAACATAGGGGAACAAACCCACCAGGACTAGATTCAGCAGTCCATCTGCATTTCAAAGACAAAGGCTACTCTTTTGAAGACAGCAAAGTCCACATTTTGGACAGAGAGGATCGCTGGTTTGAAAGAGGGGTCAAAGAAGCCATCTATGTCAAAATTGAACAGCCCTCTCTCAATAGAGGGGGAGGGATATGACATTATCTATCTCTAGTCTACAACACAGTCCTTTCAATAGTTCCAAGAAGGCTCCACACCCATTTGTACCACTCAGGTGACCTTGACAACACAAATGGTGGTCTAACTACTTGCTAAAAGAATGCAAATGACCAGCTGTCTGCAAGGAGTATAGATCCTTCCATTCCCTACCATCCAGTCAGAGCTGAAGAAGCTTCTTGGATGAGAAGCAAAATATCTTCAAAGAAAAACAAGAAAGTCCAGTTGCCTCTTGCAAAAAAAACACCTTTGGGACAACCATGACCTGGATGACTGAGAATCTCCATAGACATTTCTATTGCTACATTTGCAATGGGCTAGAATAATTAAAGTGCAAATTATAAAACACAAAAGTACCACTGCAGAGAGATGGGCAGGAAGTTAACTTCATAAATAAATATATGTTAAACTTAAAAATCAATGTCACTTAAATCAGTTCAGTCAATAACTGGTTTAAAAAATTAAATTTGATTGTTTTCCTGAATACTGGAAAAATAGGATGGGGATGAGGGTGACAAATATACTCCATTGTGGAGGGTATTTTACAGCTTAGGAGCCACATATCAGAAGGTCCTCTCCCATTGTCATGAGTTCTAGCAATAAGGGTGCTCAAAAGAATTTCTTGCTGATGTAAATAGCTGAAAAGGTTCAGAGTTGGGCTTAGTCAGCCCTAAGCATCATTGCTTTAAAGATCAATATTAGCACCTTAATCTATGCTCAGATTATCATTGAAGATCCTTTGTTTCAGGTGTCCTGTAATCCCAATATCTGTCACTGGGTTGGAACTTCTGCATTTTATACCAAATGTGATATTTCAAGAATAGTCCCATGTAAGGCATCTTGCAGTAGTCAAGAGGGAATGTAACCAATGCATGGATACTGGTTGCAAAGTCCACCCAGCTCAGCAAAGTTTATAGTTGACCACTAGCCATAACTAGCTGAGTCAATGCACTCCTTGCCAGAGCCATCACCTGCAAGCCCAGTGGCCACTGGAAGTCAAGGAGCCTCTCCAAACTTCAAATTCACTCTTTCCAGGGAAGAGTAAATCCTTAAATTCAGTTTTCTTCTACTCTCAGCACCTCTGCCTTACCTGTATTTAATTTCCCATTTTTCTCCCTCCCGCCGTTGACCTTAGGTAACATTCCCAGTTGCTAATTATTTCTTAAAATTAGACTACAGGGACCGGTATAGCTGGCTGTCGTCAGCATCCTAATGGCACCCTACTCAGCACTCTAAATGATCTCACCCACTGGTTTCATTTAGATGCTAAACAGCATAGAGGGCAAGATAGAACCATATATAGGGCACCATAGGTTAGTGCCCCAGGTGTCAAACGATAGTCACCCAGCACCACCTCCTGGATGCTTCAAAAATAGATGAATATATTTTTAAAGAAACTATCTCTGCAAGCTATTAGATCTGCAGAGCCATCTATAGTGGAAAGTCTGTAGATCTTCCAATTTTCTACCATAGAGAATTTTCTCTTGGAGGTCCCTGCCCAAACCTGCGGCAGTTTTACATAATGGTGATGCCATTCACATATTTTCATCCTGCTCTGTGGGCCATGTTAGGGGGATGTCACACTATATCAACAGTTTCATGCATTCTGAGTGCATACTTTATTCATACTGGCCTTGCTCTATCTCCTTGGAGTCTTCTTTTGCTTTGGTTTGGGAGTCACTTCAGGTTCTGGGGGGTGAGAGGTGGGTGGTTCAAGAAACGCTAACAAAGGGAAGAAGGTGTGGGTGTGGAGACAGTCCTAACCCCATTGGCCTGAGGTTCTATTCTCACTGTGCCTGTTGATTCCTTTCCACAAGGATCTGTTGGCATTAGCTGGATTGACTGTCATCTGCTGGTGTTTTAGCTGCAGCTCTACCAGCAGATGGCAAAAGAAAACTATCCTGTCTCCAACAAGGTATGTGATGTACAACTTGGGCATTTAAATATTAAGGAAGGTGCCCTTCTCCATTGCAAATATATAAAAAATGTCCACTCTTCTGGCAAGGAGGAGCTACGCAGAATCTGGTCATCTGTCGTCTCCCTGCCGCAATCTGCATGCAGGACTGGGGGGAAAAAGTGTTAGTATATGGCTGGCATCTCAACAGAATTAATGAATTAGCCATTCTTTTTTCTGGTTTGCAGTTTGATGGAAATTGTAAATCAGATATTGGAGCTTTTCTCAATCTCATAACTTTTACTTCATATAAATAAGACCATTCTTCTTTACTAACCTCTTGCAGTAACATCCCCTCCCACCCCAGTATTCAAGTTCTGAATGTTGAGATAGTTTTAAAATTGAATTTTAGCATAAGTTGATGAATTATCAATAAAATATATTGAAAGCAAACTTCAAAGAAGCACCTCCCAACTCACATAGAATACATACAAATACATTTCTAATCTTTGGGAGAGATGCAAATGTTTATATATCTGTATGAATTTATTTATTTATTTATATCCTGCCTAGGGAGCATGATGGGTAAATTGATCAGCACGCTGGGTTGACAAGCAGCACGTCTGCGTTCGAAACCCAAGTGCAGACCATGGGGCAGGGTGAGCTCCTGTCCTTTGCTCCAGTTCCTGGAGGGAAGATGAAAAGAGTTTGACGTACTTCCTCTGAACCATTTTTGAAGTGCACA
This sequence comes from Pseudoxyrhopus heterurus, assembly GCA_032468235.1. Taxonomy (NCBI): domain Eukaryota; kingdom Metazoa; phylum Chordata; class Lepidosauria; order Squamata; genus Pseudoxyrhopus; species Pseudoxyrhopus heterurus. The sequence goes on along the minus strand of JANHJO010002167.1, from coordinate 183,768 downwards.
GCCCTAACAAAGCACCCACTCACTTCAACTGAGAGGTCGGGAATTCAGAATTCCCCTCTGCAGTAAACATGCTAAGTACTATATTGCCCCTTATAACAATATATGGTAATATTAATATAGATCTATGCTGGAGGTTACTTAAAGTATATTTCCCAAAGAGCTGATGACACAAACAGCCATATAAGAGTCTCTGAACAGTGAAATGGGCAGCATATACATTTAATAAATAAAAACTAAAAATAAATATTAGTGTTCAGCCTAATCTACCTCTGTCTTCTTAAGGAAGGATGTGTACAACTTAGATAAATCAGTACCATGGATAACATGCACAATTAATGCAAAATTCAGTGTGCCTCTTTTCATCCCTCTGATTCACCAGATTAATTTTCCCTATCTACTGCCTAAAATCACGAACTGACTCAATGATAAAGATTCCAATTTCTCTTTAGGAGGATTGCCTGATAGAGCAGGGTGCCTGATTTCTTCAAGGTTCCTTCAGGGTTTCCCAACCTGACTGCATTCATTGAGGGTGGCGATTTGTATTTCTGGATCCTTGCACACTATTGGTCTGAGGAAGGCTTCATGCCCTTAAAGAGAGATTTTTTTTTGCTGAGCTGTTTAAGAAACCCATTTATACCTCCTGAGGAAGCTGACTGCTTGTGGCTTGCCAGTCGAACCTGCCCTCCCACCAGCGCTTTCTGTATTTCTTCTTGGGACTTGGGTGAGCCCTTTGCATGTCTCTTACTCGTCTCTCTTTACCTTTAAGGGAGTAAAAGGAAAGAATAGAAGTGCTCTGGTGCTTAGATTAACAATGTGTGCTTGGCTGAATGATAGGACCTAAACGTGAGCATTGAATCAAAAAGTTGTTCCCCATCACCTGTCAGGAAGTCCCATTTCTCCCCTAATCCCTACTTTTAACCTACACATTTTCATCTGACATTTTCCCCACTGTTTCTTGCTTCTCTCACCCATTCAGGAATGCCCGTTCATGGCACTTCAGAAGGGAAATGCTGACATTTCTCCTCTGTTCTAACTCTCATACATTAAGTGAGAAAGTTGAAAAATATAAATTTGCATGCTGGCTAAATTTACCTGGGTTTTTTTTTTTTCTTCATCCAGCCTTGTCAGATGAGGAAGCTTGGGCAAAAGCATCAATTTTTGCTTTGCCAAAAGAAGTTTTTGGGCAGAAAGAAATGGAATTGATGCTCTGTTCAAGAAGCAGTTTGAGGCTGCAGGCAACAAACACTAAAACTGCTTGTTCAAAGGGAGCCAGGAAGTTATCACACTTGGCTGCCTGATCTTTTTCACATTTTGCTGGTAAAAAATAAATTAGAAGGGAGAGATTGCTTTTCATTTCAGGGAGGCCAAGCTGTGTCGCGTTCCCAAGCTGTGGGCTGACATTTTTTGTCAAAGTTATTGTCGCTCATACTTCGGGCTCCTGTCGTTGCCAGTAACTCTCTCACAACTTGTGCGGTTGGGACTGGAAAAGGCTACAATCCAAGGAGACAGCTGCAGTTCCTTACAACCCATTTTTAGAAGCACTTTCTTCTCAGTTATGTGATAGGTTCTACACATTTTTAGGATAAGATTTCTTTTGGGAGACTTGCCACTGCCTTCTGGATATCCTTGCTGGGCATCTTTTAACTGCTCATCTTATTCCAACTCAAAAGGACATTGGTGGTGACTGAGACTAGGATAAAAAAAAAGGACACCAGCAGCTTCACTAATAAACGAAAATGTCACCCTATCATCCTGGTATCTTTGAAACACCAGTAATGCTTAAGGTTATAGTTATGCACTGCACCAGTGAGCACACCATAGTAATCAGTATGCAAACATTGACTATTGAAGATGTCATTGACCAAGAATTCTTACAATAAATATAAGATGTTGGACTAAATCTCAAAACATGTTTTGCCTCCCTGTTCAAAAACATCCCATGTCATAAAAAATGCTTGCAGTTGTTCAAATAGACACTATTTCTAGAGGAAAAAATGGAATAAAGCTTGGGAACTTTCTGAAATGCTTGGTGGACCGTGGTTTTCTCCAGCTATGATTAACAACACATTTGGCTGCTGTTCATAGATGTGGTAACTAATTCTCCACTCAACAGAAGGAGAAGAGTTAGGGAGGTAGTATCACCCAATTTGTTTTCTGTTTAAAGCAGTGTCCAATAATAACTAATCTGAAGAATTCAATTTTATTAAAAAGTTTATTCCTTCTCGTTTATTGCAGGGTCTCATCAACAAAACCAAGATGTCAGAGTAAGTTGTTCTTTGTAATATGGATGTTTTTATGAACTAGAGATTCAAATATTTTTAATTCTCAATTAAAAAAAAAGAACAGTTTTCTGTGCCCCAATCCACCTGAAGTTCAGGCATGTGAAAAATGGTTTTTTGAGTCTTATCTTCAACTAGATAGTGGAGGTGCATTTGCAATTGTGGACTTCCTGTACTGAACTTTTTCCTCTGTTTTCTTTATTCCTTCCTTGTAATCTTTGGAAATATTTCATCAGTGTTCCCCTTAATGTCCCATGGTTATTTTTTGGATAATGGTACTTATATTTCATTTTCACATCTTCAAACTAACCATCTTTTTTTTCTCTTCCCTCCCTTCCTTTCTTTTTGTGATCATCTTCTCTTTCCCAACAGCGAAGAAGTAAGTTTTTTTAATTGATTATTCTGGGGATTCTATATAGAATTAGAATATGATTAATTTGGTAACACTGTCGGCCCATCTAAATTTTGTCTTTGGTAGAAGAAACGGAAGGACAATGAATAGTTGATAGTTATAACAGATTTTCTAGTTTCTTCATCTTTTCCAATAAATGCCAATTCAATTCAGTTGTATTATGTTATTGTTGTTATCTAGTATTAATAATATTATTAATATTACGTAGTATTATTATAGATTAGTAGATATCCTCCCCCACACACAATGTATATTAATTTATTTAAATCTGGGTAAAGCCAATCCTGCTGGGTTGAGAAATTGGTTTATACTGAAACATTCTATTTTTGGTCCAAAGTCCCACTAAAATGGCATTGCTGATCTCAACATTGCGTCACATATTCTTGGGTGATAAAGAAACAGAATCCAGGAAAATAATCTATGCAAATGAGGATGAAGGTCTACATACACAAGATGAAGGTTTATGTTTGATAGCTAAATTAAAAGAGCTGGGTTGTAGATGAGACTGTTCCCAACATGAACATTTGATCTTATTCTCAAAATTAAATGAAGTGCTGCCATTTTGGGGAGATACTGTCACAGCAAGGGAAGGCCTCCCTCCCATTTCTGATATTCTTTTTGAAAAATCCTGCAAAAGGGAACGGCATACTCTAATGACTCCTTATTGTTGAGTACAATGAAATTGATATTTTAGGTAGCACACAAGAAAAATATTTGTATTATAATAAATTTCCACCCCACTCCTTCCACTTCTTGGAGCAGTTGTTTCATAGTATCAAATGGGAAGCAGTTGTTGTAATTCTCTGGAGTGCGTGCTGACCTCCGGTATCTTGCTCAGAGTAAGGCTCACACTCTGGATCCAGGATGGCTTTGCCGTTCCAAAGATTTCCTCTATGTTCTTGGGGGTAAAGCTTTGGGGTAATCTGAAGAGCTATGAACAAACAAAGCTTTGCTCTGAGGAGCCCCAAAGCAAAACTTTAAGGACTAAAGTCAGCCTGTTCTGCCCTACCATGCAAGAAAGCAGCTGGTGAAGACCCCTAGGCATGCTTCAGGCAAAGATGGTTTGCTTTAAATCTTTTAATACCTCAGAATTCTGCACTCTCAAGACCCATTGGAAGCAGTGCATGTTGACTGCACAACATGCAGTGAAAGAACAGCTGTAGCAGTAAAGCAGGGGAAGAATGATGGGGTTCTTCCTCTTAAAGAGTCTCCTTGGACCACTCTACACACTGCATGGACCAGATAACTTTACAGTTATACAAGTCATCCTGCCAAGCACAGCTTTCTTTATATAATAAAAAGCTATTAAAGTAACTTAAAAATCTTAAATAGACAATACCTCAAGAGTTTCTTCTCTCCTGGTGACTATCATGGCACTGTAATAAGGCAATCTGTTTTCTTATAAATTGTGTGGGTAGCCTTGAAGGATTTGCAAAGTTGCTATCTGAAGAGCTATTAAAGGAGGATATAGGATGAAATCAATTGCCTTCTTTAAACTTCCATGTCCCTTGTCTTAATAAGAACTGAACACCCCTCCCCCCCAAAAAACTACAAGCTTAAATCTGCAGATGGTTACAGGCTGAACTAAAAAGCTGCTAGAATATATACAGCTTGCCCCTCCCTGTTATAATTCTACAACTCCTTTTGCTATAAGTGGAATCCTGATTTCCAGAGCAAATTTTTAACAGCAGAAGAATTTGCTCTATCTCTAATTATATTTGTTCTCTTTATGTAATTGCTTCATAAATTATCTGAAGAATTCTAGACCAACAGCTTTTCTAAGCTCATGTATTACCAGGAGGGATTGAGTTGTTGAAAGAGACATAAGTCATGTTTAGTTTTTTTCCCCTTTACAACCTTCTTTACTTGAATAGATTATGCCAAATAGTAGGTTGCATTCAAATATCCAGTTAAAACCAGTAAACAAAACCAGTGTGTTAACCCAAACAAGTGAACAGATATCAATACTACAATGCTTGGCTACATTCACAAAAGTTCATAGGAAAAATATAATTTTCGCCAAGAGAATGCAGATTGACAGAGTTTCATGGTAGATTCAATTTTGTACCCATGGTCTTGAGCAATGATTGGAAAAGACCTGTCTTGAGAGTCATAACTCTTTGGTAGAGCACACGTATGCATGCAAAAACATCCTGGGATTCAGTTCTGGACATTTCCTTAAACTGTTACTCCTTCTGGACCAAAATATCAGAAAAATGTTCACTTCCAGAGAAGTGAAATTATAGTATAAAAAATATATGATTAGCATAATTTATGGAAATCAAATTGGACCTTAATATTTTCTGTCTAATGATTCAATTTCCTGATGAAATTGGAAAACTCCAGTTGAAAACCTAACATTAACTCTGCTAAACTAGCTGGACCAGTGGTCCAAGTTGACATAAACAAACTCTTTTTGTGTTCCAGACTTAACATATTACATTGAGATCAGGCTGAAGGAGTTCTCAATCTAATAATTCAGACAATATAATACAGTTCTTTTGTTCTGCATCTAATTAACTCTCTTAATGTACAGGGTTTCTTTTTTTTAATAGCTTCAGAACTTCCATTCTATTTTGTTTAATCTGATCCGTACTGAATTGGATTATATGTACATAAGAAGAACTGCTACACAATTGGTTTCTGGAACAGCCATCTTAGAGCAAACATATAACTACAAATGATAGATTTGACCAAAGCTTACTAAAGTTGAACTGAGTCTTTCAGAAGGACAAATTCTGAGCTGAGGCTGTCCACATACTGAAGTGACCTTATCAGATTTCTTAAACATTCTTAACTTGGATAGGAGGCCCTCAAATGAATGTGCAACAAGCAGCACATGAAGCTATTCAAAACATGAATAACTATTCCCATTACACCAAACCACTAGAGACAAGATATATGGTTGCCTAGAGAAGTCAATTTGTAGAAGTTAAAGTTCTTAAGTTAATATAATTTAAGGACACATTTTGAAAAAAAAGATAGCAGGAGTAGAAATAGGACAATATTAATAAGAATCAAATTCTGACTTTAATATTCTCCAGAGTGTGGGGGCTATTAATTCAATCCTTTCACCATTTTGAATTGTGAAAGCAAGCCTGAGAAAAGAAAATTTTGAATAGCAAATGGTAGGACAAAAAAGAAGTGGGTTTTCTCGTCTACTTCAACTATGGATGTTATTCTTTGAAGTTATCTCATGTTTACATGGAAAGGGTGGTCAGATTTCTAGGAAATATGCATGCAAAAATGTGGCTCGTGGAAAAGGTACTGTAAAAGCTTAAAGTCTTTTTTTTTCTTTTTTCTAATTTTAGAAAAAGAAGAGGGCTGTCACTGCCCGCCGGCAGCATCTCAAGGTATATATATATATATATATTTGGGGAGATCATTTTTTTTTTAAAAAGCAATGCTATTTTATTGTCTTGATGTCTTTCTCCCTAGAGAAGAAGGAAGGTAATTGTAAAAAGTCCTATGCCATGCAGCATTCCTCTTCCGGAATGTCTAGCAAAATACTTCCCAAATGATGTCTGGGCATCTGCCAAGAATGAAGCAGAAAAAACTAGAACTGGACTGAACATTCCACATGTATACAGATATTTGCTGTCATTCATTAACGAAGAATGTTTTGAGTTCTGAACAGTTTAAGATTTCCTTCTCATTTTCAAGTACAGGAACTGGAGGTTAGCTGTGACAGTGACAATTCTGACAATACTTTAAATGCAAGTCTAGCCCAAGTGCTAGGAGTGGATTTTCATATTTCCCCTTCCCTCCAAATTTAAAAGAAGAGGGCATATGAGGAAGAAGTTTTATCTCCATACCTTCCGTGAACCCCATTTCAACAATGCATTTTGCTCTTGCGGTCATTTCTGATATCAAATTAATTTCAGGAGGAAAATGATCTGGAAAGAATCTACGATCAGTAACCTATCTGGTGACTGGAAAAAGCTTCTTGCTTATGGGCAAATTCATTATGCTACTATGATCAGACTTTCATTCCATTTTTCTACATGATCGGGATAGTCCTTTCACTGAACTAAAGGGCATTGTGCTTAACCTCTAGTAATGATGAAAATAATTAATAATCATGAATAATTACGCTTTGAATTTTAAACACCTTCTATTGAGATTTGAGTGATTTGTGATTTGCTGAAAATCTGTTAGGGAATTCATGGTGTAGCCTCAACATGAATGAACATTCTAGACATAGGAATGGAGAAATAATGGTCTTCATATTTTGTGGAACCAGAAATAGTAGCAATCCAGCCAATTTGGCCATTGCTGATGGCTGTTGGGAGCTGTAGTTTTTGGTAGCATCTGAAAGACCATAGATCTCCCATTTGTGTCCTATGTTCTACTCCTTACATAAAGGACCACTATACTGACTGTTCTGTGCTACTTCTAAGCCCTTTGTTTTGATGTTAGCAGAGGTGATTATTGTTTTGGGAACAACTATACACCTTATGATGCCTTCCCTCTCTCTCTCTCTCTCTCTCTCTCTCTCTCTCTCTCTCTCTCTCTCTCTCTCTCTCTTCCTTGACAAATACATCTTCTG
>JANHJO010002167.1:146806-162040 GCA_032468235.1 Pseudoxyrhopus heterurus | reverse complement strand
CAGCAGCTCCTAGGCAGAAAAACAGCTGAGGCAGGCTGCCGCGCTGATCAGCTGTGCTGAAAACAGAGTGAGTCAAGGTACCTAGAGGGTCCAGGTGGGCAATTTTTTTTTATTGTTTTTTACAAAAACCGACCGAACCGGTTGTTACACCGGTTGAAACCTACCCCTGATTAGAAGCACACCTCACATCTTCAGACCCTTTTATGAGGTTTCACAGATGTTCAAAGATTCTGGATTGGGTCACATACCAATTAAGTAAATAGTATAACATAACATGGGGGATAAATGAGCAGATTCAAGATGATCATTGGTTTTGGAGAAATATTTGGTTGTGGAGAATCATTTCAAATGCTATCATTTGCTAACAGAATGCAACATTTCTGCATTTATTCAGTGCTTTGGGCTGCAATCCTATGCACAATAAACCAGGAATAATTGATTTCTCAACAGACATGTAAAATATGGGCTTCTTAACATTTTCCAAGCTTTTCACATGCTTAATCTAATTAATCAGAGGGTTCTTGCTTAAAGGCAATCTCTCTCTTTTCACTAACTTTGTTCCAGAAAGAATACATGGCTTCGTGGTTTCAAACCACCCGAGGTGCTGTAAATTGCATCGTTTGAGCTGTGTGTTAAAGGCCTTGCTTCATGTATGAACTTAGAAAAAAAATGAGGAAGATATTGACACAAAGGAAAAGAAAAGAAGACATCAAGAGGAAGTGGTAGAATGGCGAGCACAGTTGCTTCATGCTCTTATTTCCTCTTCCATGGAGTCTGATCTGTGTACAAGCTGTTGCAACGAAGCAGTTTCATTTTCCCCACCCCATCTACTTCTAACCACAGTTCTTTCATTTTGAGCCCTGAAAACTTTGGAGGAGATACTTGTAAAATGCTTAAGGGACACAGATAAGCATTTACACCATTTTCGCTAACACTCCATATGTTCACTTGTGCAAGCACTGAAAGAGCATTGATCAGTGCTTATGCAACAGAGTACAATCAGCAAGTCTTAATAACAATGGTTCTGGTCTGGGCTTGGTGTGATTAGACAAGTCATTTCTTACTGGGCAATCCTAATATTTATTCAGAAATAAGTTCATTTGAGTTCAGATGGGCTTTCCCAGGTAAAAGGTTGTAGAAATGTGGTCAATCTGTTCCAGGTGGATTTTCAAACATATTTTAGAAAATAATTGGACTATTTTATCCCTTTAAAAACTGTACAGTTTAAGTGCACTTTATACCACAGCTGCATTTATATTTCAATTGCTCATGACCTTGGTAAAAGAATTGGCTAAGTTATTATATTACAATGAAAGCAATTTGCATCCCTTTTAAGCAAAACATACAGATTTATTAGAAGGGGTGAACATGAAACTCTTAATAAAACTAAATATTGTATTTCTCACATTTTAATTTTATGAGTTTAACTTAGCAAGACAGGTATATAACGTGTACTTGCATTAGTGAAAAACATGACGGAGAAATCCTATCCAGAAAGTCAAGGCATGCTGAGAATGCTAGTAATCATTGCTTCTTTTTAAAATCAAAATTACATTTTCTTATATCCAGGTTAATTATAGACCAATTATAAACTTCCTCCATATTGCAAAGTTTTCTTTATAACCTCTGCATTATCATACCTAGGTTCACATGGAATATGTAATTCTTTGGTTGAAACATTTTTGTACAATGATATGGTTAAAAAAAGAATTTTTTTTTTTGGAGGGAATTTGCTTTCTCATGCTTACCGGTACATTATAACAGTTTTCAACAGTTAAGTCAAGATGGCAGCCATAGCCATGTGATCCAAATATCACATCTTAATGCAAATGCATGGGATAGATTTGTCAGAAAGATTAGTAATTCCTAAGAGCAATTGATAGATAGAAAATCTGTTATGATTTGACAGACATGCCTATACTTATGGAGCAAACCAGGATTCTAGTTTGAAAAACTGGAGAATTTGCTTAAAATACAAAAACATTTTCTGTGGCTTTTTTCAATTAAACAGAAGCAATCTAAGTACAGGTTCACATGAGGAGAATAAAAAGTATTAAGGCCATAATTTTTAATAATGTAAGACAGCAATTCTATGCACAGTTTCCCAAAAGGATGTAGATGTCACTGAACTTATTAATAGGATTTATTTCTGATAAAAAGAACAAAACCAACAATTTTGTTATTGCCTACAGTTCACTTTATCAGATTTTGGAATAAAGTTCTATGAAAAGAATGCTATATATGTGGAGTCTTTGGTGTTCTCTGAGCTTGGCTGTTTCTTGTTTCATTGTGCACTGAAGATGTTACCTAGTTGAGTAATGAAAATCTGGAAGCAAACAAACATTTCAGAGAGCACCAAAGACCCCATCTCTGACCTACAGATATTCTCTTTTATTAATATTATACATGCACACAATAATGGTGGGTTGGGGAGAAAGAAAAGAAGAAAACTCATTCTAAGATTTAACACAATTGCTCGTGGGTTAAATTAAGACTAAGGTTTCTTATCAGATTACATACTTTATCTAGCTATGTAGTCGAAGGTGAGAGATAGGACTGTTTTAGAACGGAGCAAGCATAAAGCTAAAAATCAGTGTGATTTGTGACCAGTATCTGGCAATGCATTTACTGTAAATTCTAGAGAACAATGAATACGGGATCAGAACCCAGGAGGTCTCAAATTGTTCTTTTTTTTCAGTAGAAATAAGAAGATGGCAGGGGGTTGGTTCTGTTTCAGGGCCCTGAATGTTTTCGATGCCTAGAAATGTATGAATGTGGCATTCTGGATACATGTGAAAGGTTTTATAGATACCAGGTCAGTAGTAATAAAATAAAACTTGCACTCTTCTCATAAACTGGTTCACTCCCTTCTCTGAAAAAAAAAATGTGTCTGGATCAATGGGTGGAAAATGACATATATAAATGGGCTAATCCAAAATATTTTGCTGTCTGGAGTAGACTAGTACATGGGAGTCTTCTATTCCTTCGCTTGAGTCAGCATATTCGCTTTACAATGCTCATTTCATTTTCAATCTTCTGAAACATCTTGTCTCATCCGTGTCTTCTAAAAGTAAAAACACTAAAATAAAGCCAAACGGTTAACCATGAATTGACCTATCAGGACACTGAAATTATCTGCCCTTTTAAGGAAGTCACTTGGGCCATTGGCAGAAAAGGACTGTTTCATGTGGTTAGACGCATTATAGGTAGTTAGGGTTGCTTAATACTGATTAAACCTTTAACCCCCATTAACTTGAACAATATTTCTTGCTGTCTATGTGGCTCCTCTGGTCAGTTTTTTTTTTTTTTGCAAGACTGGATTTCTTATTCCTTCCATCCCTTCAAATATGCAGCTTGTAGATACTTGAAGTTGTGTTGCAACTGCCCAATCTCCCAACCCTGTTATTTGCTCTAAGGATCCTTGCACAGACAAAACACAGATAAGGCTGGAAAGAAGAATGTGAAGTATCTAAAGTTGCAAGTACAGATGTGCTGCCGCTTTTGTGAGTTTGACTTAGATTGCTCTGTGAGCTGCAATTATGCTTTGTTCCCCTTATGGCCTGCATTAGTACTTGAGATTTTTTTGGGGAGTGGAGGGATTAGTTTTCTTCTTTTAAGACTTTTTTTTTAAAAAAAGAATGATTCTTTCTGATTAAAAAGTAAACTTACACCCCCAGTCCCACATGGTTTCCGGTGCATCTGGCTTTAGAGTCAATACAGGAAGAGTGGTGAGAGAACAACTGCACTCTTATCATTCTTACAAAACAGTTTGGAGAGAAAAGTGACTCAACTCACAATCTTAACCCAGCAAAGAAAATGGCTGATGAGCAAAAATGTTTGAGAGACCTTGAGGGTGAAATCGGGGAACAGGAAAGTGCCGAAGGAGAGACCCAAAGGTAGGAAAGTTCAGCTTAATTGTCAATCACTTTTTCTTCTGATTTTTTTCCCTTTAAAGTAGATAAAATGAGACTCTAGAAGAAAGGGGGAATGACAAATCCAGGTAAACAATTTGGTAAACAGGTAAACAATTTGGGATCCAGGCTCCAGTGTCTTTGCTACTTTGGCCTTCTTGCCTGCAGTTAAGTTTGCAAGACACTCTTATGGGTAACTTACTCAATTAACCCAAATTCCTGGGTACACATGACCCACACGTTAACCACTTGGTTTGGGTTTGTGCAACAAGTTAGGCAAAGATATGGTTGGCTGATCTGTGTTTCATATGAATCCAGTTTGTACTTTTTCCATGGTCTTAAACATTAAATTCTGACTTTTAGGAACAAATTAGATGTCATAGCAGCAGACACCATAAGTTTAAACCTCAGTCATGAGGATTGTATGGGAGCTGGGAAATAAACCAGCCCGTTCCCCCTGATACCATTTTTCTCTGAGCTAGACTCCATACTATGCAAACTACAATGTGCCGATGGGAAAGCAATTGGGAATACTATAGCTCCAGAGTGGACATTATGGCCAGGAGATAAAATTTTCTGTACTCTGTGCTCCTTACACTGGCCTCTCACTTTCAACAAGACTGTGGAAGATCTATTTTTAAAAACCTGATGCTTAGTTTGAGTCTTATATTAATGGTTATAAGACATAGAGTAGCTATGCATCTTACAGCATGGTGGAAGTTAATACAGCTACAAATCTTAAGCCTTTCAAATTCTTGATGTCAGTCTTGGATTTCAGAAAATGCAATGACTATGAAGATGCTCATGATGTTACAGTCCCACTGGAGTCTTGGCCTTTCTTAAGTATGTGTGTGCATGTCTTCCCTAGTAGCATTGATTTAAATGCAGAAGAAATTGTATTTTTTCATCACAATTCTGAAAATTCAGATGCAAATCTATGCTTCCCTTGTTTGTGTTTGTTTGCATGTACTCATGATTTTAGGTAGGTAGATTTAAGGTAGCACCTATTGGGTGGGCAAGAAGAAAATGATCAAGACTTAAATTGTTTTCACCATCTTCCCTCCATATTATAGTCTTCATGAAAAGTTTCCACCACTTTTACCACTCAGTTCCTATTTACCTAGATGGGGATCTTCATTGAAAACCAAGGGCTTAATCAGGAAGAGATTTTGTTTGATTTTCTCTTACAAGTGTCTTTGTAACTGTAAGCATAGATTTAGTGGTATGGTAGTGTCCTACGAGCAAAGAAGCATCAAATAAAGATGACTGTGCATGTGAAAAGCTATAATGTGAACTTTGGGCACACATTAGTTTGTCATTTAACTAAGTTGCCATTCTTCAACAGCTTTGATTCTTGAGTGCCCTTGGGAAACCCATTACCTGGACCCTCCAGTATCATAGGTACAAGCCTTTGGTTTGGCCCCTCATCACAAATGAATGAAAAGTAACATTTTGGAGTAGATTATAAGAATCAGTCACATGCCCTACTTTGCTTCAATACCTATAGGTTTTGCATGAAGTCAATAACTTGGAGTAAGAAGCAAAAATGAATGTAGAACAACAGATCAATCATTTTGCTAACATTTTAAATACAGTTCTTGCAAAGTAGTTATTAAAGCACCCAATGGATAATTCACTTAATCTTGAGAACTCAGAGATAAAGATTGGAATCATAACAACAGTAAATTGATTCAAATGTCCCTGGATTTTGCTTTTGGTATTAGGTTATTACCAATCTCCCTTTAACATTCTAAAAAGCAATGTATGGTATTAGTAAAAGAAACCTGTTTTGCAGCACAAATATACTTAGGTGCTATCTGACAGAAAGTCTCAAGGTCTTTGCAAGACTTCATCTTGATTTGCAAAGACTCCCTTCCAGTCAGTGCTGTTTCCTAACTACCAACTTCCCTTTTATGTTTTCAAAATGACAGGTACATGACTGAATAAATATTGAGTTAAGGGAGGGTAGTATTTTTACTGAGGTATTTTTTTATGATTTTTTCTGATTGTCAGTCATTCAGAGCCTTTGTGAGAAACATAAAAATGTGGCACTATGAGTATGTAAGCTAATACATAAAGTAGATGGAATTGGCCATGCAAGCAGATCCTATGTTTTTCTTTTCTTAAAATCAAATTTGTAGACATCAATCTTTCATAGTAAGAGGCTAGTTTATGATACTTTCTTCTTTCCACTAAAAATAGTTGTAGCCTTTATGAAGATATTGATGGTATTAAGTGATTCTGCTTATTGTATTTGGGAGCTAGTTTTTCAGATTTTTCTTCTGGATGCATTGAACTTGTTTGGCACTCATGAATAGCAAGCATTTTGCACATTCCAGAGATAGTTTTGCCAACTAGCCAACATTTAAAAATTTAGCTATCTTGAAAAATGGCAATCTGGAAGGATTTGAAGATAACAGTTTTAGAATTATCCATATTGATTGATATACCTGGGAAATAATCACACTGGTTCAAGACTGGGGATCTATTTCCTGTTCCCACTGAGGGAAGAGAGTTTATGAATGGATAGCCCTAGAAACTGAAATTATATTCAATCAGTCAAACAAACAACTCAGAAAGCAATTATGGCAACCTATACTTTCAAATTTATTCAGAAATGCTTTTCAGCATCTTGCATGAATTCAGTCTCTCTCTGTGACAATTCCAGCAGCCGTGCTTTTTTTTTTTAAAAAAAAGAAAAAGTACAGCTGTTTTAATGCATTAATGATTGATGTGATTCTTAAAGCAGTTTGTAGAAGCTTAGCAATAAAAAAGGTGGAGGAGGAAGAGGAAACCATGGCTGTTTTAATGAATATCAGAGATGAGATGGACTTGCAGATTTGAAACACTTCTGTGACTCATTTTCAAAGCATGCATAGTCCTAATTCATAATGTTCAAATGGACAGTTTTCACACTGTAGACCAGCCACCACATATTTTCTAACACATTCAACAAATCTTCAGCACAAAGGCATGACCTCTGACTCATCCGCAGACTTGCAGTGCTTCTTAGAGGAGGCATGTAATGAGAGAACAGTCGTATGATTTCTTGAGTCACGTTTGTGCATTTCTCTCCCATGCTGGTCAACTTATTTCATTGGTGGAAGATCCTCACCTGGTGAAGATCTACCACTAATTAGCTGGTGGTATAGCTGGAGAGTATTGCCAGTGAGTATTTGTGGAACTCATGTAGACTTCATCCTTTGGGCCTGGATAGATCATCTGAGCAGCATGCACTTAGGAGGTTATTTACACACGTGATTATTTGATTGTCAAAAAACACTGACAATTCTTCCATATTTTAGGATTTCTAGTAATCCCTTTGAATATCTAGAGCAAAAGCCACATACTATATATCTTCAAAATGTAAGGAGTGGACCTTTGGACAAAACTGCAAAGTTTTCCATAGTTGTTGTTCTGGCAAAAGTTTAAAACTGGTATACTTTATTTAGGCAAGGCAGCCTTTGGGGTTTTTACCCCTTTAAAAAGTCTATTTTCATCTTAATTTTAAACTAATATAAACTCAAATTTCTTGAAACAGGACAATGTAAACTACATATTGAACTTTACGTTTGAATGAAAATGACTGTACCTAGTAAAACTGAAATATAAATGAAGAAGAATTTGTGTGAATGAGAAAATGGGTACTTGCAGACAGATGTCCCCTACAGCTGCAGTCAATAGTTTTGTGCAGGATTTTCGATCTCTTTTCTTTCATAGGAAAAAAGATGGAAGAAACATTGTAGAAAAATATGGGAAGGTTATGTTTATAATGATGGTGTCTGGATACCTTTCCTTCTGCAGAATTCCACAAATGGAGATGAAGGAAAATCAATGCATGATAAAAGTCTTGCTTGGAAATACCATATGAATAAAAATTGCTTTAAGAAGCTCAAACGGTAATCTTGTGACTATCAAATCAGAACTAGGTTCTGCTGTATTTAGTGGGACATACTTCCAAACAAACATGTAAACATTACAAGTGCATGCACTATCAAATATTGTGTGTGTATGTGTACATGCATCCACATGTGTGTTTTAATATATTTCCTTTGCATTTTCCTTGAATACTGGCTTAACCTGAGGTAATTATATCTGCTGTAAACAAGCAATGGTCTAAAAGAATTGCAAGAATCTGATGTAGACTCCCCTTTCTTTAACTCACTTTTTAGCTCTTCAGCAAGAGGTATGAGCAAAAAGGGCTGAGTCAGAAATTCAAGAGAAGCAGGACCTACAACAAAATGTTGCAGTAGGCTCCAGACTAACTGCATAGCCTTTTTCAGGATTTCTCCTTTCCTTTTCCATTTTGGTCATCTTCCCACAAAACAGTATTTTAAACTCACTGCACATGCTGCATCTTCATAGTTATCTTACTTCCTCTTTTTTCTAACTTTTTAAACTGTTGTTTTGAAAATACTGGGAGTTTCCCCAAGGCTGTTAATACTTCAGTCTTATCCCAAAGGTGCTTTTTCAAAAGGCAACTGGGCTTTGCTTTTTCTTTTTTCAAGGAAAAAAGTCCAATTGCCTTTTGAAAAAGCACCTTTGGGACAATCACCACCTGGATGACTGAGAATCTCCATAGTTATCTCAGTCACATTCACTCTTTGTTTATTTATAAATGATGCATTTTGGTTTATTTATGGATGGTTGTGTGCAGAATGTATATCACCATACTGTTCCATACCATACCATACCATACCATACCATACCATACCATACCATACCATACCATACCATACCATACCATACCATACCATACGATACCATAAATAGAATGCTATGTCTTTCCAATCTCTGTAAATTAAATAGATTCAGTTAGTTGGGATTATTTCTAAGCTCTCCAATACAACAACAGTCACAACTTCAAATTTATATATTAGTTAAGCTGACAGTTTTGAGAATAAAGTAATGTCAATACAATACAAACAGAATCTGGCATGATATTGTGACCAAACTAGGTACTATTATTACTCTGAAGGTACAGTATTATTTCAAAGATTTAGAACCAATTTATATTAAATCAGGACATTTCTTCTGATCATCCAAGGAAAAACAATGCCAAATCCTGTAAATCCTTTGGGTGATTCCCCACCATCACATCCAAACCATTGCTGGGAAGCACACAATAATGCCTTGGTTGGAAAATGGTCTCCTAAGTTATTAGAAATAACAAATACAGCAGATAAAACATCAACAAAATATAACAATCTAAAAAGACAATGCCCAACCTTCTCTAACTGAATAATCTTCATGTATATTGGATTAGAACTCTCATAATCTGCAGCTAATATGGCCTATGGCCACCCTAAATGGATGAATGATTTTGAAATCTAACATACCTGGCTATTCCAATCTATTATTTTAATATTGATTACACTTATGCAACACATTCAACCATAAAATAGCCAACACAGTTGAGCTGTGTTGTGCATGTGTACTAGTATATGTAGTTAGTTTAAGGTTGCCACCTAGTGATGGTTTGGATTTTGGCAGTTCAGATACAGTTGCTTTAACCAGATGAAGTTAACCATGTCTAAGCATATCATGCAAATACAGTTACAAAATCCTAGACGCTTAGCCTAGTCCAGCTCTTCCTGTTGTGAAAGGAAGATCTGCTAGCATAAATATACATTTTCTATACTATTTTAGCTCTCTGTATTTTGTAGTTACTTAATGACAAGCAGGGATAAAGCTATGCAAAACATGATGTGAGGATGAGGCAAGCGAAGTGTTGTGAGGACACAGAATAAAATTGGCTGCACCACTTGGTACATTTGGCAGAAAACTCTAGCATCATAACATTTGCTAGACCTGCTACCCAATCCTTATCTCTGTCTCAATTTCCTCTGTTCTCACTCACTGCAGTCACCTCTCTCTTTCCTTCCAAGGAAATTGGTGAAAGCCTTAGAGATTTTGCCCTTGGATGGGGTCAGAATGAGGGAATTCTGTTATAACTAAGGATGATTTAAATTTGCTTCCATCTTGGGCTCATAATGTTTTCTTGGTGATGCCACAGGATATGGCAAAAGAAAAAAAGATTACCAGGGCGTGTCTTTGCTATGGTTAGCTGCAACTGGAGAAAACCACTCCGTCTCTTTAAAGAATGAGCTCACTGACTTCTGCAAAAATCTTAAATTAGTATTCAAATGCTTCATGATAAAAATATAAGGCCAAGCCCAGTCACCAGCTTCTTCATTTCTAGAAGAAGCAGAGGAACCTACATCAAAAACATGAAAATAAAACTTCAATATTTTGACCTTTTGAAGTAATTACAATGTGGAGCTAAGACATTTTGAACTGGGGGATTGGTGCATGCTCATCTGAAGACTTTTTTTGTTTTGAAACCAAACAGAGCCAGTGGATACGGCACCAGGCTAGAAAGGGGGAAATTGAATTCAAGTCCTGCCTTAGCCAGCTGGGTGACTTGGGCCAACCATTGTCTCTCAGCCCAATCCACCTCAAAGGGTTGCTGTGGAGAAAATAAGAGGAGGAAGGTGTGTTGGATACATTGCCTTGAGCTATTTGTAAAAACAATAAAGGCTGGACATAAATAAATAAATTGTTGCTGCTTAACATTTTTGGCCAGATTGTTCTCCAAAACTGGAGTGGCATTCCTGACTAACTCGGGACAAAATGTCCCATAGAAATAGAAAGGAGTTTATATTATTTGGTTACCAACCTTCCTCTCCCTCTGAAGAATTCCTTTCTCAGCAAACGAGCCTTCCCCTAAATTTCCAGTAATTTTCCTTCCTCAAAATTTATTTATTTATTTTGTTGTATTTATATGCCGCCCAACTCCCAGGGTCACCTTAGATGGAAAATAAATGGACTGGCAAAAAGTGCAGATTTAAACAGTGCCGCCAACAAATATGATAACCAAGGGGGTTGTCTCAGCATGCATGACAAATATTCTCTGCCATTAGTTTCAGTCGATAATTGAACTTCTGCATTTTGCATAAATCAAAGCTGGATGCAATTAGAGAGAACACAGATTGCAGGGAAGTGTGAGTGCAGCCTGGTGTTGTGTGAGGAAGTCTCACCATTTTTGTGGCTCGAGCTATGAGCTTGTGGACTAGAAAATAGCTCCTTACAGACACAATTAGTTATGCCTGACCAACCTTCAAGGTTGCCTCCTGCTCTGGCTTCTTGTTCCCAATATCTGGAGGCTGCCCATATATGGCCGTTGATTAAGAGTTGCTTTGTGGGCCCAGTGAGCTACAGCCTTTCCTTTGCATGTTCATCTTCAGCTGTCCTGAATTCTCTAGATCTCTTAGAGGAGACTTGGAGAGTCCTAAGTCAATTACAGCAATTGCTAAGAATATCCAGCATTGGAAGGAGATTGTCTAAGAAAATTGATACTCAAGGAGGCATCTTTGGACTCCTCAGAACTGCATTCCATGGGGCAGAGCAGAAGAGGCACTGCTCTATGTTTAACTCCAATGCCTGTGGCTGTATTAAAGATGGTAAAAAGCAACGCATTCTATTTTAGTGAATAGACCCCTTCCTGCACATACTCTTTTTCTTGTCATGGGTTACACAATTTATGATAATAAGTTTTAAGTAAACCAGTTATTGGTGAGGCTGCCCATCCTGTGGTCTTTCAGATTCCAGTAATGAAATTGTAGATTTCATTTTTAAAATATTCTTTCTGCCATCAAAATATACCATGGGTTCATAACTTTATTGGTAATACTTAGAGCTATCAGAAAGGAGTGGCCACAATCTGAACGACCACTGTAGAGACAGTCTTTGAAAGCATCAAACAAGAGAATCAGTCTAGGTGTATTTTATAAAACAAGACAAGGACATTGGCAATCTCTTTAATCACAATTCAGAAGATTTGCCTGGAAAACCAAAAAGAAGAATTCTCATCATTAACTCAACCTCTCTGATAATACTGCTAGATAAAATGTTCTTTTGCTAAGCTTCATCTGATTCTTAGAAATGGTGTATTGTTCCAAGATTAAACAAGCTGAAGTGGTAGTTATAACTAATAAGAATGTGAGCCTAATGTGAAATCTTGATATATTTCTCTTATTTTACTCAGAGCTGGAATCCTAAACATGTTTAGCTCATTGGACATGTTTCTGAGATCCCAAACTGTCTGTTTGTTTTGGGCAGCAGCATCTGTAACAAGACATGATGACATCAAAATAAGATGTGCATCATGACGTCATTGTGCAAAGAATACAACCTAATACTTTCATCATGACATCTGATATAAGTACATAAGGTATGTCTGTATCATGCCATCATGATGAACATGCCATCATTTGCCCTCCCATGAGATGCTTGTGCATGTAGTTTTTATGTTCTGCATGCCTTCATGAGAATATCACATGAATCCTGAGAATGACACAAGCCACAAAGAAATTATTCCATATTACAATGAACAATGCATAAATATTTGTCCAAGGTGATGGTTAAGAGGATTGAGAAGGTCTGAACACTCTGTACCTTCAGCTGTTGGAAGGCTGTTCACATTTTTTAAAATGGATGGGTATGTGGGTATGTGTGTATATGTGTGTGGCTTTGGTGAGAACTAATTAAAATAATTAAACAGTAGAAAAATGTGCTGCTGGAAACCTTTCACCAAGACAAAAAGCACCGAGGCATTCTGCAGAGGTCAGGCCAGCTCTCCCTTAAAACAGAATTTCTCAAAGGGGCCTTTCAAAAGGCAACTGGACTTTCTTGATTTATTTCATTGAATATGTTTCGCTTCTCATCCAAGAATTGAAGAAGTTTCTTCAATGAGAAGTGAAATGTTTTCAAGAAAAAACAAAACAAGAAAGTCTAGTTGCCTTTTGAAAAGCATCTTTGGGACAACGATGACCTGGATGATTGAGAATCTTAGACATTTAAAATAGAATGCTCAGACATTGAATGGTGAAGAATGCAGAATGGACACAACTGAATATTCCAATTGAGTTGATCTTGTCTCCTCCCTAAGTTTCGATGCTGCCCTCCGAAGGTTGTTATTCTGTTATCAGGTTGGGTGTAGCTGCTAATTTAATAAGCTTTTTGTATCACATAGTAATGGAAAAATGCCATGGTTTTGTGAGCAATAAACTGTGCATGTTCCTAGTAAACTAGTAAAAAACACAGAGAAACAAGAACTGGCATTTTTTCTTTATGCCATAAATGCTTATGGTTCTTTCTTGAGTATGAAGAAACAGTTTCTTGCTCCAAAGGATTTTAAAGTCTAAAATTCAATATAGTGGAAATATCAAAAAAGGTGGGGAAATGGGCCATATCAGGTTATGATTATTTCAAATAAAGATTCTCCCTTAAAATGCAAGATCAGGCAGTAATTTTTCTGTTATAAATGATAATGACTAGACTAAATGTTATTAATATATGTTGGTATAAGCATGCCCAGATATATAATCTGCCTTCAATTTTTTTTTCATTGTTATATAGCAGTCCTTCAAGATAAAACTGATTTTTTTTTTATCAACATAACATCATAGGGCTGTGTAACATCTATAATGGGACAAAGCTTTATTTTGCTACAGTAATTGTCAACTTGATCAATGAATGATATTTAAACAAGGAGACTCTTGATGCAACTACATAGTCAAACAATCCTCTGTTGAATGGTTCAAACAATTTTCCGGGCTTTGTGACATATACTATAATTGCCATACATTGAGTACAAGACCAATAGAAACAATGGTTATAGATTGTTTTCTGAGATTCTGGGATAAAAATCTTACCTCTATTATTTGCAGTAGTCTGTAGATGTAAAACATCATGCTTGGAATCTAATATATGCAGTTGATGTGCTGTGTTGTTAAACCCAAGATCATATGCCCTATGGGTAGTTTCTTTGGAATGGGCTGGCAAATTCTATGATGAAAGAAGAAATTACTGCAGAGATGTTCAAATTGTGGTTTGACAAACCAGCAGTTGGCTTCTCCAAGTGACATTGAAGATGGACTAGCTGGAATGCAAGCTGATACTGGACCACTGTTCTGTAAATAAGCATAGAGTTTTCTTGATGGACTTCTAGACAGAAGCAGCCTATATCCTATGCTAAATATTAATATGTTACATTGAATATCTGTGCCTAATCAAATGGTTCTATGAATAAATGAGTGAACACTGTAACCCCTCCCTTTGCCTAAGATATTTTGCTACTAAGACTGTTAGTAGATTATAAATCTCTGATTAAGAGAGGAGATAACTTCAACATAAGAACTCTACATTTCTCTTTGGTGATAGGGAGTGATAACACTGAAATATTAAAATTTATCTATCTATCTATCTATTTATCTATCTATCTATCTATCTATCTATCTATCTATCTATCTATCTATCATCTATCTATCTATCATCTATCTATCTCCACCCATCCATCCATTCTGGTACCATTTTGATTTACACCATTTTAATCTCCTCTTCAATCTTATTGGGAAGTGTGAGGATTTCATGTTCAATTAGCTCTACCATTTCTGTTATCAAGGATTTACTCCCTAATGTGTTTTTTTTAAATATAGATGTTTGTGGAGAGATATCCCCCTACCAAGTCACATAACAAAAATTAGCCCCCCCAAAAAATACATACCCTTACAGAAAGGACAGTCCATTCTTCCAGCCTTGTTTTAAAATAATATAGCAAATTGAATATGAACCTTTAATCAAATTGTCAGATTGCATCGATTCAAGTAGGCAATTCAAGAACTCAATTCTCGATCAACAATTCTAAACTGAATTAATGATCCAAATTGGATCAGGAGTCAGTGTCAACACTTATGCTCCTTGGGCTATGGACTTTCCTTTCTCTTCCCTACCCAGCCTTGCAGAAAGATTATATATGTGCCACCTTGTACAGGACACTCTCCTAATATATGTTCGCTAGAAGCTTATCAAATCCCATCATTTCCCGTGCCCTCCGCTGCCCAGGGGCTGTCAGTTTTATGAGAATGGCTCTACATATGTGCGTACGAGATTTGATTGCCTTCAGAAGGCTGACCTTCAAAACCATATATGCATGGCAGATACATTCAGATTCATATTTCCCCGAGTCTTTCAATAATATGCTCAGCTCCAAATATGTTTTTGCTTTTTAAAAAGGCATGTGCGCACACAAACACAAGTGCACACACGCTCCACAGAGAGAGAGAAGGAGAGAGGGAGAGAGAAAGGGAGGGGGAGAGAGAGAAGGAGAGAGGGAAAGAGGGAGAGAGAAAGGGAGGGGAGAGAGAGAAGGAGAGAGAAGGAGAGAGAGAGAGTGAGAAAGGGAGTGCAAGAGAGAGAAGGAGAGAGGGAAAGAGAGAGAGGGAGGGGATATAGAACTCTTATTCATTCTCATTATATAATA
>JANHJO010002167.1:134887-146706 GCA_032468235.1 Pseudoxyrhopus heterurus | reverse complement strand
TCTATCTATCTATCTATCTATCTATCTATCTATCTATCTATCTATCTATCTATCTATCATCTATCTATCTATCTATTTAACCTTAGAAGAAATTACAGCAGACATAGACTGAATGATAGACATTCTTAGAAAATGAACATGGCAAATGGCTTTAACTCAGTATTTTATTTATAAGTATGTTTACATACCCAGAAAAAGGCAGAAGTAATTTGTGAGTTGAACACGAGAATTCTGGATTGCAATGGAGAGTGGCAGAAAGCTACCTCATTGATTTTTCTTCAGATAAACTCATGATTTGTAAATGACGGCACTCAGGGACAGCCATTTTGGAAGTGGACAAAGCTTTTTCCCAAGGTCAGCCATTTTTTATGGCCATGTATTTTTTAAAGGTCAAAGGTGATACCATCTAAAATATTTGGGAAGCCTGTTACTAAAACAATACTAGGTCTGACAATGTCAAGTATATGCAACTGTGTTTTACAATCATAACATAACAGCAGCCGGGTATGTTGTTCTGTAAGGGTGTGAAATCTGATGCCTTTGTCAACTGTGGAAAAAGTTATCATTATAATCATATAGATGGCCCCAATTTAGGATTACCAGTTCTCTGCTTCCATGTACATCTGAGCCAGAATTCATTTTGATTTAATGTCAGAGCTGTAAGCTCCAATTAATCATAAGCACTCATAATTGTAAGCTTCAGTGCTTCGATTATTAAAGTATGGCCTTTGCGGAATTCTTTGTGAATGAGCTTGGCAGTAACTCATTGGGACAATGTTGATATTAAACTATGGCTGGGGTTAGTTTAAAACAGTACCCTCATCCACAAGAGATTAACCTAGGCTGGAAAAGCAGCTCAGCTCCATCATCCTGGTATTTGTGACTACATTAGACTACAGTTCCCATTATCTACAGTTTCCATTACCTACCTATACCCTCTGGGTTGTTGGGGTTTGTTTGTTTTTTGGAATTAATAGTTACAATTGTGCAAAACAGCTGAAGAAGACCAGCCAGCAGAAATGTAGACAAAATATGCACAAATACATATATAAATAAAGAAGACCGGGTGAAACTTCAGTAGTCCTGTTGATCGATTGATTTCAATATTAGTTGGAGCTTTTATATCCTTACTTAGGAGAAACTCTAATGGAACTTTCTTCTTAATAGGTATGCCAGATTACAACTTTTGAATCGTATTAGCCTTTTAATATACATCATGTGCAATTTTTTTCAGTCTTCACATCTGCCAAATTATATTTAGAACAGTCTAAATATAAGAATATGTATCCAAGAGTGCATATCTTATTTCTATGAAATATTTCTATCGCACAAAACATCTCTCTGCTCCCGTGAAGACCAATTCTAATGTAATCACTGTGCAACTTTCCCAACTACTCCACCTTAATGGCTTTAGGCATTAAAAAGTGGATGAAGTCCTGGGAAAATGCAATAGAGTTAATCATCACTGCACAAGCACGATAACATGAATGAAGCAGAATATTGCACAGTAAGGATCGCTTATGCAGAGGTCCCCAAACTTGGCAACTTTAAGACTTGTGGACTTCAACTCCAGCAAGCATAGTTGGCTGAGGAATTCTGAGAGTTGAAGTCCACAAATCTTAAAGTTGCCAAGTTTGGGGACCTCTGGCTTAGGGAAACATCCCCACGCTTCTAAGCAGTAAGGAGTCAGATGCATTTTCTTGCTTGCCCTCAAGGGGGCAGACTCTACTGTGTCATTTTCTAAAAGCGGCTGAAGAATGATGGTTACTACTACATTAGAGGCAATCTCAAGAAAAGAGAGAAATTCATTCTCTTTGCATTTTAATGAGATGTCACCTAATTTCCCCATTTCCTTCAGAGCAAAACACATTAGTCTTTGGGTGTTCTTCCTTTGCAATATAATTTTAAGATTGAAAGCCATATTGGTGTAGTGTTAAAGGCACTACGTTAGAAACCGAGAGACCATGAGTGTAGTTCTACATTAGGCATAAAACCAGCTGAATGACCTTGAGCCTGTCAATCACTTTCAGCCTAAGGAAGAAAACAAAGGCAAACCAGTTTCCAAAATCTTGCCAAGAAAACTTGAGGGTCTTTGTCCAGGCAGTTTCCAGCAGTCAAGCCTGATTCAAGGGTGCCCCTGCCTCACTGAGACACATACACACTCGAAAGATGTAAACAAAAATACATTTATTAGTGAAAATTATGTATCCACTTTGCATATGATTCACTGAATTGTTCATCAAAATATACAGACAGTCCTCATCTTACGACCACAATTGAGCCCAGAATTTGGTACGTGAAAAATTTGTTAAGTGAGTTTTGGCCATTTTATGACTTTTCTTGCCACATTTGCTTAGTGAATCACTGCAGTTGTTAAATTAGTAACACAATTGTTCAGTCATCTGGTTTGCCCATTGACTTTGCTTGTCAGAAGGTCACAAAAGATGATCACATGACCTCAGGACACTGCAACCGTCATAAATATGAACCAGTTGTCAAGCATCTGAGTGTAAATCACGTGACCACTGGGATGCTGCAACGGTCATAAGTATGAAAAATGGTCCTAAGTAACTTTTTTCAGTGCCATTGTAACTTTGAACGGTCACTAAATGAACTGTTGGAAGTCAAGAACTGCCTGTGTATCTTAAGGGGGAAAAAAAACCCATGCAGATGGCACTTTGATGAGGAACTGCTTTCAGAAAAAATTGAGATGAGAGAAGGTTCATCAATTCCAACCTTAATGCAAGCAGAAACGTTGAGATGCTGACATCTATGAAGGTTGCTTTATGAAAGTACCTTGCAGGAAGTCTATGGAGATTCTCAGTCATCCAGGTCATGGTTGTCCCAAAGATGTTTTTTTAAAAAGGCAACCTCAGCTCTGAGCTGAAGAAGCTTCTTGGATGAGAAGCGAAACGTCTTCAAAGAAAAACCAGAAAGTCCAGTTGCTGCTTGAAAAAGCACCTTGCAGGAAATTGAAACACAGGTTCTCACATTCCCACATTCATGAGTATCAAACAAGCCTTGCTTCCTTGATCATTGACTGCCTTCTGT
The DNA here is from genome assembly GCA_032468235.1 of Pseudoxyrhopus heterurus. Lineage (NCBI taxonomy): Eukaryota > Metazoa > Chordata > Lepidosauria > Squamata > Pseudoxyrhopus > Pseudoxyrhopus heterurus. The sequence continues at coordinate 143,655 of JANHJO010002167.1, read as the reverse complement.
GTAAATGGCTACACTTTTCATCAGCAGTGGCTCAACATTTGAAGGGGTAGTTTCTAATATAAAAGAAGGACAAGATGACCTTGATCATCAATATCAAATGACTGCTAGTCTGATATTAATTTGTTCACATTATTCATGTGAAATTCCGAGGAGGGTAGCTCCCAAAATACATTAAGCCTTAAATAGACTTTCTGTGATATGATGATACTGTAGAGGAGAGATAATATGAGGAGGAAACAGAGGGGAATTAGAAATGGAAGACAAGGCTGTTTGTTGCAAGAAACTCTCTTGAAGAATGATTATCTGGGAGTGGAAAATGCAATTTAAACTACATGTACCAATTCTTTGAATTCTTAGAATTTCTTGTGCCATTGTTAATTGACTCAAAGATTCAGATTTCTTGTCTTTAATGTATGAAATCATCCTAAGTGAAGACATATCACCAGGAATTTTGAGATGGTTTAGGTTCCCTGTTCAGTTTCCCTGCTGCGTTGGAACTTAAGTCTATTTTTCTCTTACATGAAAGGTTGGTTTTGTTCATGATTGTTTTCCACTTGAGATTGTGGATCTATTCACTGTTCCCAGTCCAGTAAATCTACCACAAAGCTGTGATTGTTCCCTCCACTATGCCCGCCCCAGCCCAGGGGTTAAGCCTTTTCTTGCTTCAGATTGGAAGCAGGCTTTCCTTGTCAGTATATCTGTCTTAATATGCTCCAGATGTGCCCGACAGCCACTTCAGCATCTTAATCCTCATTTTCAATAGTTGGAGTTGTCTTTTTCACAGCAAGGAAGACTGTTGATGGAGACATCTGGGAGATTTATGGCATTGAATATTGGGGCAGAAAGTTGAGCAGACACTCCTCCCTTCCCACATGAAAAATGTGAGTTATGCTTCAAGATAATAGAAAAAAAAATTATTTTGTAAACCTCTTCTTGATGATGAAGGTCCCTGACAAGAGCCATATTCGTAATTCTATCATTTCTCATTTGAAGGGTGCAGTGCAAAAGAAAGGCATGCAGAAATATCTGTCCTCTGTATGTTGGGGTCTCAGTGAACATACCAAGCACACTATCAGGCATTAGAAAACTGTTGCAAATTTGAGCTCTTAATTGCACTCAATTAGCAAAGGAGTATTGTGTTCTTCTGCCCAATTCTCTAAATTGAGCACTCAGAGTTGCTGTGTCTCCCCCCACCAATTATCTTACCACTTATTTTCAATAGATCCTGTGCAAACTGCATATGCAATCACATTTTACATTCACTTTATACTACAGTAGTGAAGAATGTATTAACTGGAGGAGAACTGCATTTTCCCAGTGACGATGTGTCCCGAATAAAAGAACTTTGTAAAGTGGAAATCTGAGTGAAACTGTGCCAAGGGCAAAACAAAATGAATGCAATAAACAGACGATATGATGGAAAGTTGTGGGCAATTTGAAGGTGCTTTTTTTATTCTTCTTCTTAACACTATTGAGCACTGGGTATTTCTGCAGTGATTAATGAACACAGCTGTCATATCTGAAGTATTTTAAAGATTTGTGTGTGTACACGCACAACACACACATCTCTGTCTTAATACATACACATACACCCACACACAGAGAGGGATTGAATGGGGTTAACGTGTACAAAATGCCAGACAACAGCCAATGGTGATAATTAATTACTTTGGTGTCATCAAGGAAAAAAAGTTATGTTTAATGGGAAAATATAAGGAAGAATGGAAATCCAAATATCAGCATTGGCTGCCCCAAACAGAACAATGTATAAGGGCATTTACCTGCAGATTAAAATGTAGACAGATACAGTGAAACTATGCTGCATATCTTTCACTAGCAATTAAAAAATGCAATTATAATCAATTAACTAACCAGTCAATCCCTATTCTGTGGGATAACCCCAAATCAACTTGCGCTACCAAGAATCCCAAATGTCAAATTGATATTGTAACAAATAAAGGGACACTGATGGAAATGCTAAGATTTTTTTTAACCGTAAGCCTGTCATGAATTGCTAAGGCTTGTTACTAAATGCCCACAAAACGTGATTCCTTTGACCAGATAGAATGGAAAATGGGACACTTCTTCCTGCTTGGAATGGGAGGGAGCAGAGACAGCTTTTGTCCCACAGATGGAGTTTACATCACAAGCAGAGAATGTGATGGCTGCTTCTGTTTCTCTGTGGAAAAATAATAATTTACTGGAAGACCCTCCATAACGCAAATTTCTGACTCACTTGGAATGCTCAGTTCAGGAAATAGTATTTGAGATTACACTATTAGGCCTGCTGAGAAACAACATACTTTTTTTTTTAAAAGACTGTCTCATTCCATATTGTTCTTATATATTTTTTCATGTATTATTGAGGCCAAATGAATAAGAGTCCTTAATGAGGTTTAACTAATGTTTAATTTTTTAAGGACCTATTTCTTCAATTACCAGTACGTCTTCCAGACCATCACAAAATTATTAGATTTCCCTGCTTATTCTTTTGAGGCATATTATATGAAATAATTCATACAATCAGATGTTGCTGTCCATATGAATGGCCCAGGAAAGTCTCTCCAATTTAGTCTGACAGATAAACATCCCCATTGTCTTCTTTGAAATCCTTTAAGGGAGATGTATGGGGGGGGGGGAAACTATACTGGATTTGCCACTTTAAATACTTTTCTCACCCTCGGGATGTGAATAAGAATGGATAACAAGGAAACGTGGCTTAAAAGCTTATTTTTTTGATATCTGCATCCAGCACAAAAGTGATTATCTGCGGCTTCTGGCAAAGCCTTTTATGTTGCTTCCACTTTAGAGTTTTTGAAAAAAGAGAAAGTAACGCTCAGTTTGAATGTGGAATTGGCATCTACTGGAAATGTTCTTCAAATATGTAGGAGTCACATGTTAAGGTCTGAAGTAGCTACCTTCTGCCCTCCTGTCATTTGAATCTAATCTACCTTGGAAACATGTGATTGGAATGAATAACAGAACTGTGCGATATTTTTCCAAACCGAAAGCAGTGAAATGTCTTAGGGGAAAAAATAGATGCTATGTGCTTCATAAATCAACATAGCAGGCCTGCCTCAAAGAGCATACATTGAAAAGTCAGAATAGTTCTTGCCTCCATGATTCGTATTGACATAGAAAGTGTGATTTAGGATGATGAATCAGGCTACTTAGCTATGGATTTTATAATCTTAAATCAAAGAACTGGGTTTCAGGAAGCAAGGTATGAGCCCTGCTACTTACACATGGCAGTTCTAGGTTTTACTTATAATTCATATGATCCAAAACAGTTGCTGTGCTGCTCTTACAACATGATTTTCCCTTCATCTTCCAACTTATAAGATGGGTTAGACAAAGAGCGCTTCCATAACAGTCCTAGGAAAACCCTTCTTATCACCTGCTGCAGTTTTGCTCCCACCCCCCACATGAAAGTTGTGATTGCTACTACAGTTGGTTTGCCTGGATGAAGGAATAACAGAATAATAGAGTTGGAAGGGACCTTGGGGGTCTTCTAGTCCAACTCCCTGCTCAGGTAGGAAACCCTATGCCATTTCAAACAAATGGTTGTCCAATCTCTTCTTAAAAACTTCCATTGTTGGAAAAACCCCAACTTCTGGAGGCAAGTTGTTCCACTGATTAATTGTTCAAACTGTCAAGAAATTTCTCCTTAGTTCTTGGTTGCTTCTATCCTTTATTAGTTTCCATCCATTGCTTCTTGTCCTGCCTTCAGGTGCTTTGGAGAATAGGTTGACCCATCTTCTTTGTGGCATCCCCTTAGATATTGGAACACTGCTATCATGTCACCCTAGTCCTTCTTTTCATTAAACTAGACATATCCAATTCTAGCAACTGTTCTTTATATGTTTCAGCATATAAGGAAAAAAAGGGACAACTGAATGACTGTCCATATCTGGCCAATGGGAGATAAATTGGTAGTCTAATTCAATACACTCTTCCACTTATTTTCCTTTTGAAAAGAGAATTAGAAAAGCTATCTACTCAAATGACTGGGTAGATTGGGCAAATGAAATTCCCAGAACAAGAAGGGAATTCCTACCAACTGGAAACCATCTTGTCCACAGTTCCAGAGAATTTAGGGTTAAGCCAAAACATTAGTCTGCTTCCCAAACTTAAGTTGGCCAGGCCAGGCCAGGCCAGGCCAGGCCAAGTGGGTCAAGAGAGACAAACAGGATAAGGCAACAGCAGGAAAGAGAGGCAGATACTCAGTGGCAGCCCATTCCTCCCTTCTTCATTTCCCTGCTGGGATGGCTGGTTTTGATTACAGCTTGTTTGGATTAGGACCAGGTGATGGCAAGGACCTCAGGTGTCAGAGACCCTCTACTTGCCAGAATCGGATAATACTAAGTAGCTTGGCTATTCAGCACAGAAGGAGATTGGCCTGGGGGAGAGGGAACACATGCCCCTTTTCTCTACCCAAATTGGCATCCATACTCACAGATTGCCCAGATTGACATTAGTTGTTGGCACAAGGTCAGCACCTTGTGCCAACAACTAATTAGCCATGCTAGGAAGGACAAATTAATTGGTATCAACAACTTTGCCAAACATTTTATGTTTCCACAACCACCCTTCACTTAGAACATAGAATAACGGGGTTAATAAAACTAACACCAATGTGGTATAACAGTTACCAGTCAGTTTATGATTGGGAAGACCCAAGATCACATGCCTATCCAACAAGGCCTTACTGGGTTACTTTGAGCCAATTAGTGCCTTTCAGCAGCAGGAGGAGAGGAGAAAATGAAGAGAGGCATCCTGTCTGTTGAGTCCTTAAAGGGAAGACAAAATAGAAAGAGAATGTATTCTGTACAATAGCCATCACTCCCAACCAGACTGGAAAATCCAAGGTTGAGGAAAACTTTTCTTAGCACTTTTTGTTTGTTTGTTTAAAGTCTGCTCTTTCATTTTCTAAAGCCAAGAGAAGCCTATTAAATGTCATTCAAAGGAAGAGCTGGTCAGAAATGAAATATAATGTTGCCTCACGAATGAGGGGAGAAGATTGGCCTCAAAACATTAGGTCATTTTAGCATTCCAGTGGTGGACGCTGGACTGAAGGTGTGGATGGCAGGGGGAAAAAATGGGAAAGAGGAAGGAAATGTCTGTGGAGCAAGAAATATTTGCCCTGAAATCACAATTCTCCACAGCTTCAGTTGTACAGGACTGGTGGGGAACAAGCTGATTCTCGTCACCCTGGCCCCACAAAGCTCTTCAGACTTGCTGTGAAAATATTTACATTGAGTTTTCCTGATTGCTTGGGCAGTGGCTGCAATTATGCTCCCTCCCCTTTAACTCACTTGCCACAGACCCGAACCAGACTCAATTGCAATAACTTGGCATCTGATACTGCATTCTACATGTCAGAAAACCTTTGTGGTATCAGAGCATTTTCATAAACATTTTCTTAGGTTTCTTTTTCTCTATCCCTTACTTTTTATTTACCTTCTCTGGTTTTTTCCAGAACCATTCTTGATGTAATGGCTAAACACAGGAGATTTTATAAGAGATAAACATGCAGTTAAGTCCTAAGTATTGACATTATTCATGAAGACAACCCTAATCTCAGGAGCAGTTCTAACTATGCCTCTGCATCTACAGCCTTAGAGTTGTTAGTATAATGGGCATGTCTTCAACTGGTTAAGAACACACATTTTCTACATATCTAAATGCCTACAGCCTACATCAAGACATTATATTCAATATGGCAAAAGCAAATAATATGGATTCAAAAAGATTCAGGTGTTGTAAATTGTGGCAATGGGATATTACACCCAAGTTTTTTTTAATGCTTTAATGTGGTTTAGTTAAACAGAATATTCTATGATTCTCTATGAAGCTCCTTAGCTGCAATTTATTCAGTCATAGCCCATTGTTTTCCATACTTCCAAACTCAGAAGATGGAGAAGACATTCAGGACAATGCATCATAATTCTGACACTATCTTTCTATCCTTATAACAGTGGTTTTGGAAAAGATTGCAGCAAGGAAAAAAAACTCTGTAAAACAGGCCATACTGAATTCTCCTTTTAAGGTGGTCAAGGAAAAAAAAACTGTTTGACTTGCTAGATACCAATCCTGAATCTCTTCCATTTCCTGGAGATCACTTAAAATAGGTTCTGGTTTTTAAGAATCAAATGATTTGAAATCCTATGAATTCTGTAAATTATTAATACAACCATAAGAGCCACAGTTGTGCAGTGGTTAGAATGCAATATTGCAGGTTACTTCTGCTGACTGTTGGTTGCTTGCAATTTGGCAGTTCAAATCTCACCAGGCTCAAGGTTGACTCAGCCTTCCATCCTTTGAAGGTCAGTAAAATGAGGACCCAGATTGTTGGGGGCAATATGGTGACTCTGTTAACCGCTTAGAGGGGGCTGTAAAAGCACTGTGAAGCGGTATATAAGTTCAAGTGCTATTGCTATTATATTCTCCTTCAGTCTTCTCTTCTTATAGCTAAATATTTACACTTCTTTCACTATCTCTTCATAGGATTTGGTTTTGATCATAATTGCTGCCTTTCTCTGAACCTGTTGAAATTTATCTGAGTTATTCTTAAAATGCGTGGATATAATATTCAAGAGGAGACTGACCAAAGGACCTCTTGTGATTTGGAAACTAAGTTTTAACTGATACAACCTAAATATGCATTTTTGTATGCATATCAGCCTGTTGACTAATATTCAGTTTTTCAGTTAGTAGTCAACTTTTATTTCATATATTTTGTCATTAATACTATTGTCAAGCCAGATATATCCTTATCTATATTTGCACATTTGTATATTTCCTAAATGAAAAACATTACATTTGTCTCTATTAAATTTCATGCTGCTATTTCAGCCCATTTCTCTAACCTATCAAAATCATTTTGAATTTTATTTTGATATTCTAAGACATTAGCTATCCTATCCAATTTTGTGTCATCTGTAAATATAATAGGCAATCCCTCATCCAAGACAGTAATTAAAAATGTTGAGGAAAACAAGGCCTTGGAATGAATGCTGCTAATTGGGTACTTTTAATTGTCATGCCCAACCATTACTCATTTAATTAGCTTGCTAATCAGAAGGTTACAAAATGTTATGTCAACTGCATTTGTCAAATTACATTAGGTTTTTTACATTCCCACAATCTACTAAAGTTACTTGATGAGAGAGAGAAAGAGAGAGAGAGGGGGGGAGAGAGAAATGGTTAGTGTGGAAGTAATTGTTACTGTCAAATCTATGCTAATTACTGCATTTCAGGTAATTACTGCATTTTTTTCAAGGTGGTTACAATTTTGCAATCTGTTCTTGCTTTGTAAAACTAAGATTTGTATCAAATTCATCAATTCAGTAGACATTTGGTAATAGGTATAGGACAAGTTAGAAGTGTATGTTAACGAATCTTTATCTCTCCACTGGACAGGACTAGCATAGCACATTTTGGTTTACCATAGCATCATAAAAATATGCAACAACAATAATGGCCTTGGTTCATCACCTTAATCAAATCTGCATATACTTTGTCACAACCTCAGCATTCTCTTCTTGATAATCAATCACCTGCAATTGGATAACAATTTCCTCAAAATGATCTTCCAGTCTTTTTGCAACCTCCATGAATGTTGAAATATGATCACATAACCACTCTTTCCATTATCTAAACCAAGCTGAGTTACTAACTGCTCCAGTGACTATATTTGAATTATGCACGAGAATGCTGTGGGAATGAAAATCAGTTTCGGGATCCCAAGGCATCTGTTTCAACTTTCGGTTTGGATATGAGCCTGTGTACTGTATCCTACAGTAAGCCTAAACAATTCAAATTATCATGGCACATTTCCAAGAAATTCTGGAATCGTAGTTTTGTGGGATCTTCACTTAGCAATGCTTGAAATAGGTAGGGAAGAATATTCAAACACTGAATGATAAGCCTGAAATCCCATCATTTGAATATTACTAGTGAGGGGAGTGAAGTGAAGTGAAGGGAAAGGAAGGGAAAACCATTAAATTTCCTTATCCTGGTTTGCCCAGTGACCACATTTTGATCTTATTAATTAATAATACTTTCTATTATTCTTATTTGTTATAGGTTACTATTGTTCCACAAGATCACAGGGAGTGTAATGAAAAGCACTGAAGGAGCAGGGACAAAATGATGGCCACTATTTTCAATCACAATATAGATAGCCCTCAACTTATGACAGCAATTGAGCCTAGAATTATGGTTGTAAGTCATGCCAGTTGTTAAATGGATCTTCATGTGACCATGCCCAATTTTATTATCTATTCTGCAGTGGTTGTTAAGCAAACATGGTCATAAAGTGAACTCCACACTTTATTGTTGTTAAGACAATGCCACAGTTGTTAAGTGAACCCACATAACTGTGGGACGCTGCAAATGGCCATAAATGCAGATCATTTGAGTGCCCAAAAAGTGATTATGTGACTGCAGGGGGTGGGTGGGGGTGGAGAACAGCCAACAAAACTTCGAATCCTGGTCATAAATAACTTTAGGTCCATTGTAATTTTGAACAGTCACTAAATGACCTGTCACAAATCAAGGACTACCTGTATGTTAATTCTACTAGAAGCATAATGCATAATGTGCTTAGTTTTTGTGTGCAGAAAACTATACCATTCAAAAACCAAGAACTTCCCACTGATTTTTTTTTCCTGTACAATCTTGGAGGACCCTGGAAATTGAATAAATGTGTCAGGATTGTTATATGGAGTTTAGAGGCTGTGGGTTCGTCACCTCCTGTTCAATCT
>JANHJO010002167.1:0-14848 GCA_032468235.1 Pseudoxyrhopus heterurus | reverse complement strand
GTTATGTCAGGAACTTTCTCCTTCATTCTAGGTTCCCTCCTTGATTAGTTTCCACCCATTGCTTCTTGTCCTTCCTTCAGGTGCTTTGGAGAATAGCCTCACTCCCTTTTCTTTGTGGCAACCCTGAAATATTGGAAGATTACTATCATGTCACCCCTAGTCCTTCTTTTCATTAAACTAGACATACCCAATTCCTGCAACCGTTCTTCATATATTTTAGCCTCCAGTCCCCTAATAATCTTTGTTGCTCTTCTCTGAACTCCTTATAGAGTCTCATCTTAATAATGTTCACAATTTAATTTCAACTGTTCATTCTCAGGAACATTTTTCAAAGCCTTTTGTTCTGGAAACGAATACAGTTCTAACCAAATTACTGCCCTTTCTCTGCAATGCCTAGGAAAAACGTAGAGCTGAGAGGGCTGACCAGCAAAGAATCCGAGCTGAGAAAGAAAAGGAGCGTCAGGCCAGACTTGCTGTGAGTCTATCTACAACCTTTCGTCATTGGTATCTCAATCGTTGTCCTCAATGTAAAATGATCCGTTAAGAGTTATGATTATTACTTTTCTTTTATCTTACCACTTCCCAAAAAAGTATGTCCCAAACCCAGATTCTCTGTTCTGCCTTTGTGAGTCCCAGGTATGAAGCAGTGTTTGTTTCTACTATCTGTTTCACAGGAGGAAAAGGCAAAAAGAGAGGAGGACGATGCCAAGAGGAGGGCTGAAGATGATTTGAAGAAGAAGAAAGCCCTCTCCTCTATGGGTGCCACATACAGCAGCTATTTGGCTAAGGTAAATCTACTGAGGGGCAGAGAAAACCAGAATGAGATCTGAAAATTGTCCAATAATTTCTTGGAATTCTTTAATTCTACAATGGCAAAAACTTTCATTTTCAAGAAGAGACCAAATAAATTCACCACAGGAAGGACCTGCCAGTCTTAAGACCACCACCCACCCACCCTTTTTTTTCTTTAGGTTAGAGGGATAGAATCTCAGAACTTCCCTTAGCTTTGATCTAATGGTTCTTCAGCCCTGAGGCTTCTAGAGCATTTCCTGCAATAAATCAGAAAAAACATGTAAAGCAGATGTGTTTGCAAATTCTGAGAAACAATTATTTTAGTACTAACCTGATGGCATCTGAATATAGCAGATTACAATCCAGGCACTATGTTGCGTGCATTGATGGAGGATGATATGAATTGTGATCAAGCACTTTTACAAGTCAGGGTTGCTGCTCTCCTGCCAGGTTTTGATGTTCTTCATTAATTCCTTCAATGGGATGGATCCGGTGATTATTTGTTTATTTATATCCCATAAATATATCCAACACACCTTTCTCCTCCTATTTTCCCCACAACAACAACCCTTTGAGGTGAACTGGGATGTGAGAGAGTGACTGGCCCCAGGACATGTAGCTGGTTTTCATGATTAAGGCAGGACTTGAACTTGTAGACTGTTGCTTTCTAGCCTGGTGCCTCAACCACTAGATCAAACTGGCTCTTTAATCATCTTTAAACTCATTCTGCACAGGCTGATCAAAAGAGAGGAAAGAAACAAACTGCAAGGGAACTGAAGAAGAAAATTTTGGCAGAAAGACGCAAACCTCTGAATATTGATCACCTTAGTGAAGACAAACTGAGGTAAAAAAAAAAAATACTCCCCAACTCCCCCACTGCCCCTTGTCCTACACACAAGATTGAACTTGTGCTCAAATTTGTTTTAGTATTTTCTGTGGTATTAAAAAATAAGAGGTGATATTTAAGAGAACAACATTAGTTATTATTCAGATAATTATTTAATCCTAATGAATTCTATCAAATTTGATTTAACATTAATATATAATATTTAACTTTAATGGGTAATGTAAAAATAATTTATACAGTAAGAAAAAGAATAGATTGAATTATAACTTCTGCCTGCAGTTGTAACATTAATAAATTAGTTAAAAAAAACAGATAGGGACTCTATATTTAAATAAATAAAAAATATGAAAAAATTAATACTAAAATGTTTAAGCATGGTTGTAAAGAGAAATCCTTTTGTGTATTTTTAAAAATTATTCCTGTTTTTATTTATTTTGATAGATAGATAGATAGATAGATAGATAGATAGATAGATAGATAGATATAGTTCTCACAAAGGCATATTAAATATTTTTGAATAAGATTAGCAGTTATGAACGTTATGGGAAAGCATAAGAACAAATAAACAAGTATTTCCCAGGGGGAAAGTAATCAATAAGATTCCCCCAAGTATCTGTACTGGGTCCAAAATACTTAAGTTTTTTTCATTAAGTATCCAGGTAATAAAGTAATAAAGAGATAGGATAATAAGTAATAAAGTAGTCAGGCGCTCTATTGATATTTAGGTGTTCAAATAACTCCTCGTAAGGAAAAGTTACATGGAGGATTAATGAAATCCACAAACTAGAATTGTTCTGTTAGGTTGGACTTATATTTGAATAGTCTCCCAACCAGTTTAACCATTAGTTTAAGAAATATTGAGCTTATGTAAATATGTCTCTTTATAGTTGCTAATTTTTTGAGTTGTATATATCATTCTTTGTTATATCTCCACTTCTTCACAAATAAATAGGGAAAAAGCCAAAGAAATGTGGGACTACATGTATGAGCTGGAGACAGAAAAATATGAGTATTTAGAGAAGATCAAGAGGCAAAAATACGATGTGAGTAGAAAAAGAGATCTTGGCTATGATTTTTTGTTTATTTCCAGGGTGAAATCTGTTATATTCCTAAGGGAGACCTGGGCTGAAGACCATAAAGACCATTAAAGACCATATACTATTTTGAATGTTTATCAACAAAATTCAATTTTTCATCCCAGAATGATAACTTCTCAATTGTATACCTAGGGTGGATTTCTGCCTTCTACTTAAAATATATCCTATGACCTATGATATGCCTGAAAATATTATGAAATAACTTTGTCATTTTAATTAATATGCCCATCTTTCTTTTTGAAGCATCTTTGTAAACCAGATGGCTTATTCATGATGTTAAACCCCATCACAGCCAAGCCAAGCAGGGGAGCCAACGATCTGTATAACTCCTAGGCAGTGTCAGCACTGCACTGAAATATCTATGAGACTAATAATGAACCCACTTCTGATGTCGCCAGCCTCTATTAACTCCCCAGCCTTATCTTCATGTGAATTTATGCAGGCAGAAAAGCCAGCACCATTCTCTTCTGTTGTCTTGAGAATGCTACAAGATAATCACCATTTTTTTAAAAAAGGGTTTAGATTATATCTTCTTCATATTGTGTGGAAGACAATACTCCAAATTTGTCTACAAACTGTGAGCATGGTTATAACCACTCTACTTATGTTTTAATTCTGTTATTGTAGATAGAGCCAAATAATGTACCATATTTAATTGCTCATAATACTTGCTTTACACTCTACAATACACGGTGGGGACACAAAAATTGAGTTTAGGAATAAAGTAAAACTAGTGGATTGCACAAATGTTATTTCTCTGCCGTACTTGGAATTTGATTTTAGAAATAGGGAAGAATAAGGCAACCCTCTTACACCAGTTGCCTGCTTTTATGTTGAAATAATCCTTTGTAATGCACTCACAAAACAATGAGACAGTGACAGTGTTAAAAGGCGAATGCTTGTCTGTTTCTGAGTACCTATTACAAAAAAACCCTCAATTTGTGAAGAACTCCACGCCAATAATGATCTTAATTTCTCTTAGATTTTATCACTACGTTGCAGGGTGCAGGCACTGGCCAAGTTGTAAGTACAATGAGTTCACCCAGATGATATAAGCAGCAAAAGATTTTTACATGCATGAGCCTCCTGCATGTTGGAAGTCTGTAAACTCTAAATTTGCATAGATAAACAACAGGCTGGCATTCAATTCCTGGCTTACAAAACAAGAAATAGCCACATTTCTTCCTCTTTTTTTTCCTCATCAACCTTTATTGCATTAATTCAGAAGTAGCTGAACAGAGATTTAATGTTGCATTCTGTAGATCAGCCTTTCTCAGCCTGATGTGTTGGCTTTCAGCTCCTATAATCCAGGAAGCATAGCCAAAGATAGTAGAGGGCAGAAGGTTGGAAAGATTGTGGTCAGTTGTCCAAATTATCTATGGTAATTTCCCACATATTCAAAAAAAGAAAAGAAAAAAGAAAAAGACAATCTCAAAGCTCCTTTTTTTTTGTTCAAAAGGCAACTGGACTGTTTTTTTCTTGAGGAAGAAAAAGAAAACAATTCGCTTCTTATCCAATGATGAAGCTTCTTGGATGAGAAGCGAAAAGATTTCTTCTTCCTCAAGGAAAAGAAACAGTCCAGTTGCCTTTTGAAGAAAAAAGCACCTTTGACACAACTCTGACCTGGATGACTGAGAATCTCCACAGGCATTTAGAAAAAGTCAGGTAAGAAAGATCAGTTAGCAGTTGAATGCACAATTTGTTTGCTTATATTTGTACAAAAACCACACCAGAGTAGGTGAGAGCCACAAGACAAATCAGAGGCAAGTCTTTTCAGATTTGTCTTTGCAAATTTAAAAAAATGTTGGGTTATGTCAAAGATACGGAAGTGGCACCAGAAGTTGTTGAATCCCTGACAATTGAGTAAATTAGCTGCAGATGGTTGGAGCAGGTGTCAAAAAGCAACCAGAGAAAACTGAATTGGGAGATGGAACTTGATTCTGAGCCACCAAGACAACACCAATGTTTTTTTTTTATTTTACAAAAGAATTGTACAATTAAAGAGAAAATTGCTGTTACCCCTAAGAACAGTTGAGCTATAACTGGATAGCAAGGAAAGTTCATAAGAAAGCAAAATAAAGGAAGCACTGTTTTTAGAGCCATTTCTTGTCCAACTTTGTTACCCAGCAATCTAAGTGCCATGCCTATCGTCTATCTTACTTTACACATAGAAAAGAAGGTAAGTCATAAGCACCTATGCTAGTCTGGTAAACAAAGTTCCTTAATCAAACCCCTGGTTCAGAGGCAGACTCAGTATCTGTGCCCTCAGTTCCACAAGGCACATGTTCAAAATCTACAAGTAAGCAAGTAAGTATATTGGGTAGCTGAGTTTTCCTTTTTCATGTTGTCCCGTTGCTTCCAATGTTGGAGTCTCTTGTTGCTTGTCATGGAAGAAAGTCCCAGCCTGTGAACCCAAGATGGTGAACAAGACATCTTATGGTTTGAATATTGTGAATTTACAGTACAAGAAATTGTTTTGCTGCAAAATAATGTTAGAACTGCTTAGAAGAAACTTAGAAGAAAAAAGTATGCTTAATGGGCCAGCTGTCTCTTAAGATGAAAGTAGTATGTTTATCACATAGCGAACAAAGCAATGGAAATATTAAGGATGATGCTGTAAATAATGATACAATTTTATTTTTTCCTACTCTTTATTTCCTTGAGTCAGAAATTATATTTTGATTTCTATTATAATTGAAGCATTTTCACCTCATAAAATTGCAACTGCCCAAAACCTAGAAAATGGTTTTTAAATTTCCAGCATGCTTCCTAGTCTGTCTTCCCTACAACCTGGAATATTTTTTCTTTTACTCTTTGGAAAGCCCTACATTGATTTGTGAAATAACAGGATCACTTTTAAATAGGAAATGTCTGTTCACAGCTGTAATAACCCAAATTTGACCTTTTTTTTATTGGCCAGCCTTTATCATCACAGAATTCTAAGAGCTGGTTTGCTTTCATTTCTTTCCTTTGCCTAATGATGATTAAAATCACAAGCATAGAATTAAGTCAGCCATATAAATGTTTTTTCAGCTAGGCATTCTCCCAAATGAATTACTCTTGATTATTATGATTCACCCAAATGAATTACTCATGATTATTATGATGATAGGGGGAGAAAACATGAGAAAAAAATAATTGTGCTGACATGGTAACAAATGAAGTTTTAAATAATTTATCCAATAGCAGCTTATAGCTTCTTTTAGAGTCATTCGGCCACTGTTGTGCCAAAATAATAATGAGATAAGTTATATCAGTGATGGTTGGTGATGCTATAAAGACACTGTAAGTCATTACTGAGGGCATAGCTTTATTTAGAAGGATTACTTGTTCAAATATTGCTGACAGCTTTTCTATTTTGATTTATTCATGGGAAAATTTCTATTGCTGGAGCAGATTTTTGAAATCTTAATTTAATAGTAACCATCAATTCGCATTTTATATTCTTTACTTCTCACACTCTCTTTTTCTTTCATTTTTTACCTGAAGTCTTCATCATTTCAGTATGGCACTTCCCAAGAAATCTGAATTTCTTCAGTATTAATTTCAGGAATGAATTACTGCTAAGCAAATTTTTTCATTGGTTTACTTCTAGTTTTAGAGCCTTTTTATTTCTAGCCCTTCATCAATTAAACAAATCAATATTCCATCTTCTTGATCACTCTCTGCAATATACATACATTTCAGCAACAATTGTTTTATTATGACTAATCTAAAATCAGAATGTTTTCAAACTCTCATTCCAGTTTTCAAAAAGTGAGGGTTTTTTTCTAGTTTTTCTCCCTTTGTTTTGGAAAAATAAGAAACCAAACTCAAATGAACAATATCAAGAGAGGGTTAAAAGAAAGCCAACTCAAACAAAATTGAGTGAGGTTGAAAAAATAACATACACACATGGAAGTATGGACATGAACACACAGCTATGCAATAGATGGTAATCTTAAGGTGAACAGAAAATTGTACTTGGATTTCATATTTTACAACTTGATCACACTATGTACGAAGTTATAGCAAAGAGTGGCATGCCAATTTCCACCTGCCCTTTCCTGCATAGTGGCATCTCTTCTAATGTGTATACCTAGTATAGCTAGTTAAAGCTTTAGCTTTCTCAAAATACTCAGGCCTCAATAACACCTTCCACTTTTCATTGGCCATTTTTTTTTCATGCAGTTTAGCTTGAAACTGTTAACCCTTTCTTTTAGAAAAGCTTTGCGAAGACTAGGTGGCTGGCATGGATGGGAGGATGAATGGGCTGATAGATCTCACACAAAATTTTGTTAGCAAGAAGTATAAACAAAAATGCACGTAATTAGTAGGATGAGTTTGCAATACATGCTTTCAGAAACCTGGAACTTGATATAAAAAGGCAGAGATAACTGAACATTTATTTATTTAGTCACACTTGTATGCCGCCCAACTCCCAGGGAACATGTACTTCCTAATTCAACACCTCAAGAAGGAAAAATAGATTATTGATCCTTGCCAATTAAAAATTTGAGTTTAATTCAAATTATTGATAAAGTATATCACCAAACCATCTCCAGGTACTGTGTTATTTATACCTCCTATATTTTGTAAAAGTATAAAAGATGACAACTTAAATACTTTGACCTTCAGCATAGACCTACCCAGGAAAGGTACTATATACTAGCTGGAAAAAGATCTGGGGGACATTCATAATTGCCTTGGATAAGGATTAGGGGTTCCCAGTTACTGAAGGGGTGCAAGATTTTGTCCTTTTTACATTCCTCTTATTGCCTTGTCTGTAGACATTTCCTGCCTATTTATGCTTTGCAGTCAAAATTCTTCTGCTCTGCTTTGCTGAATAAATTCATTCAGTTTTGACTTCATTTGTGTGCATATTGCTCATGAGTCCACAAACCTCCTGCCCATATCTTAACTGCGGCGAAACAGCTGGTAAATCCCTCTCTCCATGATGGGAAGCCGGTCATTTTAAAAAACCTAGTCATGTTTGTTTGCAGATTACCACCTTCAGAAATCGGATTGATCAGGCTCAGAAACAGTGAGTACCCAGATTACTTTTCCAGTCTGAAGACTGGAATATCCATCTGTTTGCAGTAGTCACTTCAGTCTTCTTCCATCTATTTCTTATTGGAAGGGAATGAAGTGGAAAAGCACAGTCACTGAAGCCCACTCTTTTCTTTCCTTTAAAAATACTTTGGTGAAACTGAAATGAATCCATAATCCTCCCCCCAAATAACCCTCTTTTTTCCCCAACAATCTTGGTGAGGCTCACCTGCCAATATACTACTCTTTGTGTTGGCATGGAAAGCATACTTTCCGAGATTGTAAGGAACAGGATTTAATAACACTAATATTCAATATTAGCCACTGCCACATGGACATCATGTGGCATGGCGTGCCCAATGGTTCTTTTGATGCATCATATAATCTTATCTCCCTTCATCTAATTCAGATTTTTTCCTGCTTGTTTTGTTCCATAGTTTCATTGCTGCATGTGTCAATTCAGAAACCTAATGCTTTAGACATAAAGAAGCGGCAGTGGGAAAGAATAACCAAATGAAAGCAAAGATTGAGAGAGGATAGTTCTAAAAGAAATTACTGTATGTGAGGATGAACTTTCAAAACTTCTCTTTTCATACAGGGAAGGAAAACCAGTGCATTAATATGCCTGGCTCTATGAAATGCATATAATTCTAGATGTTTTGCTTATTTATATCATATTATGTACATCATTCAATGAATGGTGCTTTGGGCTCATTAGTAGCTCTTAACTGGCCCTTTTAATTCATACACTGTATAATCCTTGTTGCAGAACTGGAGGCAATTCAGATAAATCTGTGCTATTTTAAAGGCAATAGGGCATGCTGAAAGTTATTTAGGATGATGTGCCATTCTTTAGAAGATAAAACATAAAAAGAATAGTGAAGAAGAACTGAGCATGCTTGTCTTGGACCATAGTCTGCACAACAATTCTAAGAGGGTTGTTAAAGATTATGAGCTTCATGAAATGATCAGGCTGCAAAATCTTACAAAGAAATAATAAAGGGAAAAGAAACTAACAGCAAGAAGGTATACCAAATTTTTGCTAACTGCATCAATAAGATATTTTTATAATTGCTACTTGTGGACATTACTGGAAGATATGACAGCACGTAAATATAAGTTTGTAGCACAATGTCTATTATCATCAGAAGACACCCAACAGCCACTTGTCTCTGAGGACAAAGGCTGTTTTAGGGGAGAAAAAGTCCTGTTAAATGACAGGTAAAGTATTCGCTTGTTGTGTGTACACATTGTGATGTCACATGTTCCCATATGTGAAACTACCACTGAGAAAAATCACCACTGTTGTTATGTAAGCTTTAAAGATATTCCTTTTACTGTTATCTCTAATGTTCTATGGAAGAATTCCTATTGGAAGTGCCCAAATAGCAAGTAATCTAAACTGCAGTTCATCAAACACCTAGCTACTAATCCAAGTTAGCTTGTTGTGTAATTTATAGTACCATCTAAGGATACATAGCATGCCACTAATAGCATTGCAGCTGTAATTTGTGACCGGGGCAAGTGTGGTGTTCTGTACTAAACTAATGTACTCATTTAGAACTTAATAGTGCATAACTGAGCTCAGAATTAAGGTAAGTTTTGCATGTTTCAGATATTCTTTCTTTTGCATGCAAAATAAAATAATTTAAAATCTTATCAAGGATAGCACAATTTAAACATGAGTTTTTCCATCTGTCTTTAGAAGAAGTTTTTTTTTATCTTGATTAAGTTTAAAGGAAGTTGTACTACTTCAAAAAATAATACTTTGTGGTCCATGATTTATCAGAAATTCTGAATGTATGATGTTTCGACTCTGCACCTGGTTTTATTAGTACTGGTATTTAAAGTCAAATTTGGGTAACTTCTGGACTTTTGGTGATGACTTTGTTTAGGACATAATGCAATCACTTTGTGGATGTTCAGACTAAATTGAAAAGTTGGTAGAGGCTAAATGTACAGTAAATTATACCACTTAATAGTTTTAATACACAACTATAATTGCATCTAAAGTTCAAAGATAGCTCTGCCATTATGGTATGGGACTTTACATTTATGACAAATCTGACTAGAACTCAGGCAACTGTTGACTTTTTTTTTTAAAAAAAATGTTGACTGTCACCTTGACAATCTAGCTAGCTCCAGGAGCCAGACGTGAACAGATTGCCAGCAACTATTCCTTGATTAAGACATGAGCAAAATAGATCTGATAAGAGTAGAACACATTGGCATTTCATCTGCTTTAATGTTAGAGTGGCATGAAATGATAAGCTTGTTGCTAAAAAGGCAAGGTCAAGAACAGGTAAGGGTATATCTATTGCAGCAGCAAGACATGTTTTTATCCTATTTGTATTACAGCAGCAAGAAGGCCGGAGCCAAGGGCAAAGTTGGAGGACGCTGGAAGTAAAGATCTGGAAGGTCCCTGCAGGAAGATTCATCAATGGTGGCATGCCCAAACATCACTGGCTCATCTTCCCTATTTCAATTCCTCTCTCTTGCCTGAACAAAACCATCGTTGCAACATCAGCCTGGATTGCCTACTGCTTATTTTTAGGGTGCCCACATCTTTCAAAACCTCAGCTCTGAATGATGATGAGTCCCTGCTGACACCTGTTGTCCCATGTGTATCTTTTCCTGATTCCAGCCCTACACTGCCACATAGATTGCAGTATGAATCTTTTGGTTTTGTAAATAAAGCGTAGTCAATAATATACTTCAGACCTGCAATTCCTGTCTAGCCATTTTTTTCCATTATAGTGATTTATTTACCAAACCCTGGAATTTATTGGCCTTGTCAATAAAATCTGGCAAAGGACCACTGAAGTCAATAAATGTATGCTAGTTTACATCCACCAATGACTGTAAACTATTTATGTGTAATGCTGATCTTATGCATGCTTATTCAAAAGTAAACTCCATTGAAGAACTCATAAGATTGCACTCAGAAAGCCGAAATATCCCAATTAAAAAATCAAGGTAATAAGGGTGGTGGTTGTGGTGGAAACATAGGCAAAGGTTCCCCTCACACATACGTGCTAGTCATTCCCGACTCTAGGGGGCTCATCTCCGTTTCAAAGTTGAAGAGCCAGCACTGTCCGAAGACATCTCCGCGGTCATGTGGCCAGCATGACTAAACGCCAAAAGTGCACGGAACAGTTACTGTTACCTTCCCACCAAGGGTGGTCCCTATTTTTCTACTTGCATTTTTACATGCTTTCGAACTGCTAGGTTGGCAGAAGCTGGGACAAGTAACAGGAGCTCACGCCATTATGCAGTGCTAGAGATTTGAACCTCCAAACTGCCAATTTTTCTGATCGACAAGCTCAGCATCTTAGCCACTGAGCCACTGTGTCCCTTATTCATTAAACTAGATATACCCAATTCCTGCAACCTTTTTTCATATGTTGTATTTCTTTCTGACAGTATTATTCATACTTTAGGAAGTGATCCCTCTTCTCTTCCTTGAGCGTTACCTAGGCTGAGTTGCTCAGAGCTTTCTGGTTGTTTAGGGAGAGACCTTCAGCCAACAAGCTACTTCTGGAAGCCCATACCTTCCATTCTTCCCCTAAAGAGTACTGTGTTGCTCTTATATTGAACAGGTTGATATACTATCCTCTTCTGGATTGTTTTGCACTGGCTCTTCCCAGGCATGACAGCTTACTATGGCATGCAAACCAGACCTGTGTGAATTGTTCATTGTATGCAAACTGCCACATGGATTTCCTAGTTTAACACAAGAGCACTGAGGCTATTCCATTTCTTCCCCCACAAGAAATGTCACTCTGATCTGGCTGAGAACCCTTTAAAAAGCCAACCAGTTTTGCGAAGAGTAATTTGCAAATAAATAATAAGTAGAAACAGATCTGGGATCTGGCAGTATCAGGACCTTGGAGAGTTCACCGAAGGAGGTTTTTAAAATTGGTTCAACACTCTCTGAGACAGCTGTTGTTCCAGCAATGTTTCTGTTCCCCTCTCACTCATCCCCACCTATCATAGAGTAAGGCCATGTTAACTGTATTCAGTGCTGGTCTATAATTTATCATTAGAAATAATAATTTGCAATTTGTATTTTTATTGCTATTGGATATATGCTTTTTTATGGGTTTATTGTATTTTCTATGGCGAGATGGGCGGCACACAAATTTAATAAATAAAATAAATAAATACTCAAAGGGTATTTATACTTAAGAACTCTACAAAACCCAAGGACTAGGGGTGACATGATAGCAGTGTTCCAGTATCTGAGGGACTGCCGCGGAGAAGAGAGACAAGGAAGAAGAACGAGGCAACAGAGGGTCTACGACAACTCACCATGGCCAACTTGCTATGGCCAACTCACCATGACCAACTCTCCGTGAGACAAGAGTTACACTAACATCAAAGAAATAGTGTAATAGAATCATTAAAGAAAGGACGCCAAAGGAGGGACAAAAGGAAATGTGAATGAGAAAAATTAAAATATTTTTAAAATTATTTTAAATAATTAAATTGAATGGTTCAAAAGTGAGTTGGTCATGGTGAGTTTGTCCCATGGTGAGTTGGCCTCGGCAAGTTGGCCGTGGTAAGTTGACCATGATAAGTTGGCCATGGTGAGTTGGTTGCGTGAGTTTTCCCGTTCCAGCAACAGAGGCTACTGATTGTCATTGTGAGAGGTGGCAATGTACTGTGCGCACACAAGAAAAGTCACCTGTGGAATGTCTGATTTGACTAGAGTCCTGTACATGGAATCCAAAATACATTAGAACTTTTCAGCATGACCTATCCTCTGCCTCACAAAATTAGCATCTAAAGTATAGAGAAAACTTTTGTGGGCAATACTCCTATGTATCCAGCATGCAAGCAACCTCCGTCACAAGATCAGAAATAGCATCTACTTCATGTAATCCTATTGTCACCCTTATGGACCACTATAGCTATTGTTTTTAGTTGTTGCCTCTTCAAGTCTGTAAGTGATCATCTTTTGGGTATATATTGTCAGCACAAGGTGGGCTAAACCCCCTTTCCAACTTCACTTCTATACTTCTATATTTGTGCTGTAGATGAAAGAATTTGAGGTCAAGGTAGGGTTTGATTGTCCAATCGCACTTTTATGGAACACTAGCTGATTACCCGGCTTCGCCCAGGTATAGTAGTTGGTCCCACCGCCTCTGCCACTGCCTCCTCCGTCGGCCTCCTCCATCGGGGTTCCTGCCACCTCCACCGCTGCCTCCTCCTGATGGCCTACTGAAGCCTCTCTCCGACCTGCCCTCACAACTCATCTGGCCTGTACTGCACATGCGCCAGACGCGGCGTGATGTTGCTCTCTGGCGCCCCTTGTGGAATACTGTGATGTCGCCACTGTGAAGGGCATATAGATACCTTACCCTCCGACACTTCGGAACTTTTTTTAGGGGTCACAGAGCCCCCAACGGCGTGTCAGACCCCCACAGTGTTTGTTGCCGGAGGGTAAGGTATCTGTATGCCATGTTTGGTTGAAATTGATCCAGCTGTTGAAGAGTGTATACGGCACATACATACATACATACACACACAAACATATACCCACACCTACACTCTGCTTTATATATATAGATTTATTTCTATTGCTTTCCAGAGCTTGGAGAACATGCTAGAAGTTCTCACCAGTGAGAACTTCCCAGCTGTTTGGAACAGACTGTGCTCGAAAGGCATGTGCTCTGCGGTAACATCGGAGTTACCCAGTAGTGTTGCCGCATCTCCGTTAGCTCACTGCTCACTAGCTGCGCATCACCACCGTAATCATTTTCAGATTTACAGGCATTAAATATTTTAATTTAATGCCTTGGCTGTCTAGTAATTCATGCACTTAATTATATGATAATTACTCAAATTAAAGAGGTACAGCTGTTGCTGTATTGGTTCTTTAAGGGATCTGAGGTTGGGTGTTTTTTGGGGAGGGGGGGAGGAATCGCCCTTTAATTTCTTACGTGCATGGGTACGTGTGTGTGTGTGTGTGTGTGTGTGTGTGTGGGAGCTGCAACTGTGGGTTGTGTTGTCTTGGCATCTCCCAACAGGTGAAAACCCTGCGCTAAATTTAAGAAGCGTCTAACAAAGACAACATACAGATGTAATTATTTCACTCTTCGCTCTCCCGTTGTCTCACCGGAGAACACAATAAGTTGGCAGCTGGGCATCGGGCTCGGGCACTGGCTGTTCTCATAACTCCTTGCAGATTATGTTCATAAAAACACAAGTCTAAGCTGAGCTCTCTTGCCTTTGGACTCCAGGAAGAAAAGCACGCCGGTTTGGATGGATGGCTGCCTGCCTTGCCCTGTTTGGCCTAATTATAAGCTGAGCAATTTTATCACGGGCTTATCGGAGTCCGTATAAAAGTCCATTTTGTGGCTATTTAGGATGTTTGTCCACATTTGAAATTACGTTCAAACCCCCCAAGATTGCCAGCTCTTAAGATGAAAAAAAAAAATATGGCTGGTTCTCTGAGTAAAGCTGGAAAGTCAAATTCATTGGGGACCCAGGGAGTAAAGTCCAATTATTTCTGGCAGATTTGGAGAAAGAGACCAGAACAAAAGCTGGATATCTAATACATAACTGCTAAAAAAAGAGGGAGAAAGAAACAGTCGGGGCTATCCTTGTCCGTTGCTTTTCTGGTCCAAGTCTGTAAGCTACGAATCTATGTTTCTCTATTTTATAGTAGGAGTTTCTTCATTCATAAAAAAAAATAGTATTATGCCTTTCCACCTGGCACCTTCCCTAGAGTGAAGGCTATCAACATCTTATGTAGTGGATGGATAATCACAAATCAGGCACATTCTCCATTTTCCTGGTTTGTTGACCATCATAGACCTCGGGTTTATGTATATCACCAGATGTGTCCATTCAGACTTAATTTGGGGTCTAGGTACCATTTCTTTGCTTGGAGAAAAGGTTCTACAATAAAGGGATGATGAAGATACCTACCTAAGGTAGCTTCCCAAGGTAGGACTATGCTGAACATGGCTCTGACTGAATGAGTTTGCATAGGAAGCAACATGGAGCTGCAGTGGCTCAAGTGGTAAGAGCAGAGTACTGCAGATCAGCAGTTTGGCTGATCGAATCCCACCAGCTC
>JANHJO010002165.1:499621-522014 GCA_032468235.1 Pseudoxyrhopus heterurus | reverse complement strand
TCCCTCTTTTATAACACTAAAGAGGATGTTAAGAGTCTCCTTTTCACATGAGATAAGGAGACAAGGGTGACACTGCAGTCCCACTGGCTGGGAGTGTCAATTGTAGGATTTAGATTAAGATTGTATAACTTTAAAAAAAAAAAAACTGTTGTAGTTGCCCAGACAAATACTATTAAATAATCAGATACTGGTGGGTAAACTTCATTGAGGGGGTCTTCTTTATTTCAGTCTCTTCTCTCTCATGTTTGGGTACAATCTGATTGAAGCAAGGATATCACACTTGCCTCCAGAAGATGTGCGTGCTCCATCACTGGAGGTTTTTAAGAAGAAATTGGACAACCATTTATCTGAAATGGTATAGGGTTCCCTGCTTGAGCAGGGAGTTGACTAAAAAGAGTATGTTATTCTGTTTTTCCATGCATTTCAGTTACTACCGGTATATTGTCAACATTAATGCCAGTAAATAAAATATCAAATTAGGAGAGAAATTAGGAGTAATGTTTGCAGTCTAGAAAGTTCACTGGATAGCACTAGTAAGTTCTCTGTCAGGCTAAATTACATACATATAGTTGTCACATGGGTAAAGTGAATGGAGGCATACTATGTATCTGCACTAATTCTTATAAACTTTATCTGTTTAATTGCAGTCTTTAAACTCAAAGCCCTCACATTTGTAAAAGTATTTTATATGGTGTTTCCCATGACCGCTACCAACCACAAAAGCCAGCTGAGTGACCTTGAGCTAGCCACTCCCTCACAGTCCAAATCAGGCTCTGCAACAAGCTAGCTGAAAAATGATACCCCTTGCCACATCATGCGCCAATAAACGTACTGTAGGAACTAGGCCAGCATAGTACAAAACAAGTAGACCCTGGAACTAAGCAGGACAAAGAACAATATAATTTTTTATGGCATTTCTTCCAATTCAAATTTCAGGTGCTCTTAAATCCTTATGCCCGGTAAAGATTTTAAACCCATCTAACTGAAGACATAATTTTAATCTTTCCCAAAATAACACAACTACCAACCATTGATCTTCATGCTTTTTTCCCTCTTCTTCTACAGTTCTACAAGAAGCGAAAAACATACTTTGCTCATGATCCTGAGCAACAGTGCATCGAGGGAGACATTGTCCTTCTGAAAGCTTTGCCTGTACAAAGAAGCAAGAATGTGAAACATGAGCTTGCTGAGATTGTGTACAAGGTTGGGAAAGTAATTGATCCCATGACGGGGAAACCGTGTGCAGGCCAGAAGTTCCTGGAACGTGTAGCAGACACAGAAAATCTGACTGATAGAGATACTAACTTTCTTAGTGAAAAACTCCAAGAACTAACAGTTTCTTCTCCAGACAAATGAAAGGTTGGAAAATAATTTGGGACTTGTCTGCCTGTCTCAAGGAAAAGGTTTTATTGTTATATGTAGGAAGTATGATTAATAATAAACTGAAGTTAGTGTGTACATGCAATAAAATGTTACCATTTGTTTTTAAAGTATTATATGTTCACTCCTGCCTGAAGGAACATAAAGCAATGTACAAACTGAATATTTTAAAAAAGTTCCAGTAAAGCATGAGAATTCAGTTATAATTGATATAATAAACAAGCAAATCAGAGCCAAAAAAGCAAACAAAATGATCAGGAAATACTGTATCTTATTAGTGGAAATAGTAACTTGTTTACTCTGATGTTTCTTTGAATTGAAACTTGCTTGCTTCCTGTAAATATGGGGAATTCAACTTCGGAGGCGGCTATTCGGTTTAGTTGTTTGGCTTTCTAGGAGTAATGCTGTTTTTAGGGTTTACTATTTTTTTAACCATTTATGGATAATGAGAGAATCACTTATTTAAAAAAAACATTTTGATAGCAATTTCCATGATCACCGTTTTCCTCATCATACAGTATGCCTGATAGCTGGCCAAAACTTTCCTGGCCAGAATTTCATTTTCCTAAATACTTTCCTACAGAGTACACTGCTAATAAAAGTACTGTAATATTGTATTGACATATACAATCACAATTCTTGAATCAGATTTGGCTCTTGTGATGACTACATGGGAATATCTTCATTTATTCAATTTTTATGCTGCCTATCTCCTATAAAGTCACTCGTGTAGGTTTTTATTTTTCACGAACAATATCAAAATGGCTTATCCCTGGCTTCTAATCTATAGCCCTGGGGTTTTCCGGCAGATTTCCTTCTATTAACTACAAGCAAGCAATCAGAATAGAGCTGGAAGGGACCTTGGAGGTCGTCTAATCCAACCCCCTGCAGCCAATACTGGTTTGTTGTTTGGGGATCAGTTTGGATTGACTGGGTGATACTTGTTTACCTGGAGATACTTATACAGCCAAAGCATATTCATTTTATAAAAATGTCCCAATTAAAAAAAAAACCCCAAAATGTTCTGTGGAGAAAGGTGAATCTGAAGAGCTGGTTTGGCATTAAATCAAAATCTTCATTGTGGGGGAGCACAATCCTCATGTGTTTTGGAAAAACAGAAACATCTAGGAATATCTTTTGCTTTGGTAATTTTATGAGTATATATCTAAAAATCTCCCCCAAGGCTGTATTCCCTCACAAATAGATGGAGGGGGGGGGAATCTCTCCGTGATTAATGTCGTGTGAGCTGGAGGCTTTTCTCCTCTCCCCACCAAAACAAAGAAGCGGAGCCTCTCGGAGCCCAGCCTGGCGTCTCCTGCTACCCTGTCCTGGTGCACGAGGAAGCCCGGCCGGGCGAGCCTTTTTCGCCCGGTTTCTCTACCCTCCCTCACACACACACGCCGGGGTTGGAGGGATGGCCGCCTCATCCAGGCAGCAAGGCACGTTTCCCCTGCAAAAGCGCTCTGCTGCATCGACCGAAAAGGGACGTCGCGGGGAGAGAGACAGCAGAGCTCAGGACCCGGGTTTGCCCGAAAGCAATCTGGGTATGGGGTGGAAGAGTAGGAAAATCGGGAGCCGAACGGGCACCAATTCGAAAAAAAAAAAATCGGTTTCCAAACCTCTTTTCTTTCTTACGTTTCCCCCTTAACCTGTTTTTTTTTTTAAAAACACACACAAAGTAGAGACGCCTCATTTGGCTTCGATGATAATATTTGTGATGTTTCGTGCAACAGTGTACTTATAGCGTCTTGAAACTTCTACTTAGCCAACTTTCATGTTATTCTTTGGGCTAACTCCCAACCGAATGCATATTTGTAATAAGAGACTCTGGTAAGAGCTTTGTTGCGTGGAGCAGATTTGGATCTCCCAAGAGACTTTTTGTCCCTTGGAGTTTGTGCCAACTCCATTCTATAAATCTAGTAGAAAACATGAGTTTCCTATTTGTTAAAACAGCTTTTTTTTTTTAAAGGGAGCTTGTATCCCATAGATTTTTGGGGGGTGGTTTTGGAACACTAGCTAAGTTGGTATGTCTAAGGGGATGTCATTTATTTATTTTTCAAAGTAACATGTCAAAGGAAAAAATTCTAGCATTTTGCTTCTTTCTATTATTTAATGGATTGTGGAAATTATTGCATATATATCGGCATGAAAACTGAAGTGATTGGGAAGAAGAGTGTTCGTGTCTATAACAGAAGAAATTGAATATTCATGTGAATGTTGGTTTAAAATGGATGACTTACAGCATTTTTTTAGACTGCCTTTCATGATCTCATCTTTCCTCCTTGGTTGTTGCACCAACCACACCCGAATCTCAGAAGGTCTTGAGTTTCTCCAAGTTCCCATAGTTTCAAATGGAAAAGAAATTCAGACCTTCACAGATTATGTAAAATTCATATGGGAAGGAAATTAAGTTTTCACCTTCAGATTTTGAGGCTTGCTCTTGGATAAAAATAAAAATTTGTAGGAATGTAGTGTGAAAATGTCTATAAATCTAATTGTTTTCAAACGGTAGCAATGTTGAGTACTTGTTGAGGAAGAGGGCTAAGATATCTGTATATGCTAAATGCTCCTCTGAAACTGTTTGTCCCAGTTAAACGATTTCAATAAGAATCTGTATAGAAATATTTTACATGCCATCATCTCAGATAAGTAAGGGTTTAAAAGTAAACAGCAAGATATTTATATCTGTTTCTTGAATTTTCTCTATAAACACAAACTTCGGTGTAAATATGTATACCGTGCTAAAACTTATTAATAGGAATTCTTATATACATATTTGGAAACTCATAAACAGTCTTAAATAAAACAATTAGTGTGTGTTTTTTATTCTATTCATGCCAGAGTTACTCTTTTTCCAAGCTGCGTCACTTTGTGATGCTCCTTAAATTTGTGCCCTGTACTCTTCATTAAACTATGGAAAGAGAAAAGGATTAAGAAGAGGTAGTAGATTGCAACTGGGTTCATATATTACATTAGTGCCAGTGTGATTATCACTGTTTGAGTAAGTAAACCATACATTTATGTGTTGTGGTTTGTGTTCATCCTTGTACACCAACCAAAGTCACTATTGTGAGATAGGTAGCCTTATTAAATAAATTTGTAGTTTATAAACCAACTGGCTGGTTTCATACATAAGCCTGTTTCCCAAATCCAACACCCAGTGTTTTAACTTAATACAAGATATAAACACTTGAACAGCTTTCCCCAATTAGTTTTTTCAACTAATGGGATTCATAGAATTCCCAGGATTCTGTGAAAAGAGCTGGACAATTTGCAGACATCTGGTTTGGAGTCTCTGGGAATTCTTTATAAGCAACTTATAAACAGCTGGGTGAATCAAAATTATTTCTCAAGATTTATCTATTGTTTTTGTGTGTATAAACATACATATACATGCACATTCACCTACAGGAGCAATAGGCGCTCCATTGGAAGACCTGAAAGCCCAAGTAGGGACAGCTCACGATGGAGAATATCTGTGTGGTCTATAAGAGTCGTCAACAACTTGATGACAGAATACCTATATATCATTTATTTAATATGCTTGAAAAACCTGAAGTAAACTTGAAATTTCATTCTTAATTTTTTTTTTATGATTAGTTACATAAACTGGCTAGAGTACATTCATGTACTCTTGGTATACTTAATCTGTTCCTAGAATCTTAAATTTAAAGACAAAAGGAGAGTACGGAGAAAGGCGCTCAGATTAGTCTTCATGCAAGCACCAGCTGCAGTTCATTAATTACCCTTTAGCTTCACTCATGGAGGCTAACTGTGACAATGTTTTAGAACTCTGTTTCTCAGACTGTCAAAATTCAATTTGAATTTGGGATTCTGGGAATTATAAAGGTCCTGACTTAAAAGGATTCTGATCAGGTACCAGAAAAGAGTTGAAGGACAGAAAAAGGGATAGTTGCAAATGAAATTATAGTTATTATTATAATTGACATTGAACAGATGGAGAATTATGAATAAATATGCATAAGAGATTTGCAGTATGTTGAAAACTAGGGAATAAGGCCCTGAATGTATTCCAAAACAGTTGAATTGACTGAAGCAAAATGGATAATTATTGTAATCTCAAATCATTCTATTCTTCCTCCCAAAATAGGGGAGGGGAGAAAAAATAACATCTGCATCTCTCCCCACTTTCTCCTTATCTATATCTATAGGTAGTGTTTGATAGTATGTCGACATAGTATTTATAATGGTAAAATCTGAAAAGGCTGAAACAAGAAAGCTATGTAAGATTTATTGTGCAACTAATCACCTCAGATTTTTCTTCTGTTGTGTTACCAAGCATTTGTTTTCAACTTCTTGTGATGGTTTCTTAAACTTTCCTCACTTTCCTCACTGTTTTGTCCATTCAGTTCCACATTTCCTTGTGATTGATTGCTTAATAATAGAATTTTCTACAGTATAACTACCCTTGCAATTATTGCCATTTCTCTCTTCCTCCATTAGCCCACTTCCAAATACTTTATAAAAATGAATATATGAATGTTGCACACATTGCATTCAGAGAAGATCAAATTAAGATATACTGGTATTTATGGGGATTTCATGTGTTGGGTACAAAAAGGCATAATGTTTCCTGCCTCATTTATAAAAATGATTTTGTTTCTTCAATTTCCTTAGGAAAAAATGATAATTCATTAAAGACTCCTCAAATTTAGTTTCTTGACCACAATTCGGAAATGGTTTCCCTTTTTCTGGAATGTATTTTTGTCTTCTCAGGCAAGAATGGTGTTTCTTGAAGGTCCCAACAGCAGAATCGGATAGAGTCAAATGGAAGGCTTTTGGTGAAATTTAGAGCATTTCATATGAAATGTTTCCTCAGAATTAGAAAAATAAATCTCATGTTCAAGAATAGAAGCAAGGACATTGGGCTGATCTGATCATTTCTTGTAGCATGTTTATGAGTTGTACAAATTTTAAGGCCATTCCATGAGAAACAAAACATACTGTAGCCTGTCATAAAATAGTTGTGAATGGGAAGAAAAATCTGAAAAGGGGTGGGGGGAAGCCTGAAATTAGCTTGAAATGTAAAGAAGCAGCACATGGAAAAAACAATGCAGTGAGATAATTTTTGCATTTCTCCAAGGTAAACAGTTATGGAAAATGATCCTATTAATATTAGCACACGTTTCATTTCCATAAAGTCTGCATAAATAAAATCCATAAATGCAGAGCGTCTGTGATTGGTATTGGGCACAGTGAGTTAGCAAATTCTTATAAACAACCACTTGCGAAAAAGTGCTTACAAATTGAAGAGAAGCAGGGAGAAATAAATTATATTTCCATCTGCAAATGGCTTTGCCAATAACATTTCAATCAAGTCTGTTCCTTGGTGCTTTTATGCCAGTTGGGATTTACATCTAGATAAACATTTACCTCTAGTCTTCCTATAATAGAACTCTCATAGCAAGCAGCAGTCCCCAGGAACTGTACTGGGTGTGCAGTTCATTAAATTCACAGTTGGAGGAATCACAAAATCTAAGAATTTTTATCCTTATCAGTAACTCAAAAGTGAATATACTGGGGATAAATGAAATATTGAGGGCATAGAAGTTAACCTTTGTTGCAAATCATGTTAATTATGATTAAGAACTTAATCATGATTCTTATTTGAACATGTCCCCAGATACTCTTTGGCTTCCAAGCAAACAAAAGTGTAAGTAAGAGAGTCAGAAGAGTCCCTTAAAAGTGTCCTCAAACCTAATCATCATAGGGCAAATCTGATCTCTCATATTCCTTTCTCAGTGTTCATTGACTTATCTGTGTATGGGCACTGAAAGCAACAGGATTTATGAAGCTGGACAACAAATTGGCTTTGTGAAGTCAGTGAGAAAGCTTCTTTTGAGGCTATGGAAAAAGAAAAACAGTATGACTGTTGATTGTACAATCATACAAAAAGTCCTCCCATTTTTCATTTTAATCTTGTATAAAGCTCTAGTATAAATAAACAAACCGGCAGACTCTTCTTGAGAGGTATTTAAAATAGCTCTGTACATCTATAAGTCTTTCAGTCTATTCAGGATCTTTCCAGTTCTTTCCAAACTGAGCAACCTGCAATTAATTAAGACAGTAAATATTTGGAGGTAAGGGAGATGAAGGATGCAACACTGTTTAAAAGCATATGGTTCTTGTAGCTGTAGAAACCAAGAGTTAAAACTTGAGCACTTTTTGGGCAAAGTAAGTCAGCTGTCTCATGGTAGCTCCTGGTGATCTGAGAACAAAGTTAAGATGTTTTGGAGCATTTGGGCGTCCCACCTGTATTCTTGTAACTAATCTATTATTTTCAGGTGAGTTGAAAACTTCCCATCAACAGACTTGAAATAAACATCAACTACACGTATGGCAAACACCTGAGTATGAAATTAAGAGGAGCTGCTTTTGTTTATTTTGTTTATCACACTTATCTGGCCATCTATCTCACTCTTTTACTTAGCTTTGGAGAAAAGCAAAATGTTTTGATGTGGTCATACAATGCTGCTCCTGCTTTCTCTCTATTTCTGGATTGTGTTCACAGTAGTTTGCTCTGAAGTCCAAACTGAATAAAATATTTAGTGCCAGTCTCAAGACAGCTGAAGAGAGTTTGTAAAACTATGGCTTTTAAATAAATTTGTTTAGCAGCTTATGGACTCCTGAATGAAAGAGACAATTGATGAGGAAGCATGTATAGCTTGATGATACATTCCTAATTCCCAAACTATGGTTGAAGCAACATCTGAATTGAGGTTTCATCTCTTATTGTTATGCCACTTCTGCTTTGTTTTTGAGAACTCTGGAACTGTCTCTTAAATCTTACAAACATTGGAAATACTATAGAAGGAAAAGTATTGGATGTTCCATTGGAGATTTTTTGTCATTCATAAGATACTTCATAATATAGTATTTATAATATCATAATTAAAGGCAGGCTATATTCTTTAAAAAAATCTCTGCTAACATTGCCTCTATTATGCTTGTTTCCATAGCAGTTGAATTGATGCAACTCATTTGTCCTTTGATCTCAAATGTTACTGGGGGTTACCTCACACCTGTGCTCCTAAAGGCCAGTATATTTGTACATTAGACAATGTTTGAAGAAATGTGGGCAGAATTCCTGCAGTTCCAGTTCCCCCCACTTGTTTATATATAACTATGGGTTATATGTGACTATCAGGCTACAGGAAGCGTCCCCCATTGTGCAATTTTTTACTAGTAAACATAATGTTGCATTTCTAAAGTATATCTGGCAAACAGCAGCCAAAGTATTTATTGAAGAATCAAAGATGTGACCTTTCTTGATGGTTTGCTCTAAGTACTCAGCTGCTGTTTAGTAAATATTTACTCAGCTGTGGCTTCCTATTTAGTGTAAATCTGTTTCCCTATTACCATTGTTAACTTGGAGTGAATACCTAATACTGTTAATAACTTAAAGCTGTTATAGTCATTTCCCCCTCTAGGCTAAGTACCCCAATTGGTCTTAATCTTGTTGGATTGCTTTATATTTTGTTAGTCTCCTTTGAATCTTGGAATGTTAACTTGGATGTTGCGCCTAATGTTGCTGCATTGTCTTTGTCTATTTCTTCCTACTTTCAGGATAAAAATCTCTCGCAACAGCTTGTAAATAATAGAAACAATTAAAAATGAAAAGTACAATAGATAGAATTTTAAAAGAAATGTTGAAGGATTAGTGATCCAGCAGATTGATTTCCCATTCATGGAAAGGAACGTACAAGATTTGTTTGCTGAATTCTTGTTATGTTCCAAGCAGATAATAGAAGAAGGAAAGATGACTGACATTTTTTCCCTTTCCAGTGACAGGAGGTTCTTTAAACACTATTCACTCTATACTCAATTATTTGTGAACATCAAGTTGTGCACATTGTAACACCCCAAGATTTTCTGTTATTATTCATACTTAATTTTGGAAATGGTTTACTTAATAAGCTATACGAAGCATATATTGAGGAATAGATGCTGTACAAAATAAGGAACTAAGGTTTGTTTTTTCATTTTAGATGTATAATTATCTAAGCCCAAGTTTCATAGATATCATGATTTTAAGGGGATGTGAAGGCAAATCATGTTCTTATGTCTGAGAAAATTTTACTTTTGTTCACAAAGAATTCTGAACAACGAAGAGCAACCCCATATCATTTGTGTATATCATCTGACTCCTTGGGAGGAGCCATTTGGGTTTTTAAAGCTTTTTAAATAGTATCATGTCAGGCCATACAAATGTATAGAGGTGGGGATTCTATCCAAACAGCAGGTACTGTGACAGAAAAGCCCACTTCCAGGTTCCCATTATGTGACATTATGTGGACTAGCACTGATGATGTTACCTAGTTTGGGTAATGAAATGTTCGTAAGAAAACAAGCAAGCTCAGAGAGCACCAAGGACCCCTCATTATTTGGACTTGGACTTGGACCTGGACCATGTCAGTTCTCTCCAATTATATACTCTTCTTTACTTCTTCTTTCACCACTTCTAGTGTTGATGGAAATCATATAGTAAAAACTTAAAAATAGACAATTCCTCAGATAGCCAGTTTCTATGTCATGAAGAGCTGTATAGGTGGCAACCAGCATCTTTAAGAGCCGTGGTGGCACAGTAATTAGAATGCAGTATTGCAGACTACCTCTGCCCACTGTCAGGAGTTTGATCTTGACCGTCTCAAGGTTGACTCAGCCTTCCATCTTCCAAGGTCAGTAAAATGAGGACCCAGATTGTTGGGGGCAATATGCTGACTCTGTAAGCTGCTTAAAGGGAGCTGTAAAGTACTCTGAACCAGTATATAAAGCTAAGTGCTATTGCTATTTAAATTTGTCCAGAAGCCAATTGACACATTTTCTGAAGCAACAGTGTAATTTGGCCATCCCACTGCAACTTCTGAGTGGTCTTCAAGGGCAGCCTCAATAGACCCCCATTACAGACATGAGGTAACTAGGGCATGATTATCTGAAGGACTTCCCAATCCACAAACAGACACAACCTTTGCACTTGATGGATCTCTGCAAAGACTATCTTGGCCACTTTTATCATCTGCTTTTTAAGCAGGAGCTATGAGTCTAGGAAAATTCCTAGATTGCATCCCAGTCCTGAATCGAATGTCCTACTCCATCCTGGACAAAAGAGGGGAATTTCTGGCCTTGGGTGACCCAAATATCCTCTTTGTCTTGAGCTTGACTCTCACTTGCCATCCAGACCTTTACAGCCCTTGGGTATTGGACAAGACAAACTGCATCATTTGATTGATCTGAGGTCAAGAAGTTTAGCTGGTGACACCTGCTCCAAAACCAATGGATGACCCTACTTAGTGGCCTCATGTAAATGCTAAACAAAAGAGGCAAGAATGTCAATCCCTGGGGCACCCCACCTCCCTAAATTAGAGCTTCAGGCTCAATCTCTCCCTCTAATAACATAGACCCGGCCTTCTCAGCAGGACTTGCCCAATCAAAGTTCAGTTCCAAAGGAATCCAAGCCACTTTATCTGTTAGATAACTAAAATATTCCTCATACATCTCTGTCTCTAATTCAAACTGGCACAGCTGTCTAGGTCAAGAGCATGCATTGTAACACTGCAAACTGGGTCATATAATTATAAGTAGCAACTGTTAATGCATTTCCGTTGTATCTTCCACTCCTAAACTTCGCACACAAATTTCTGTTTCTTGTGGTGGCTGTAAACATGATATAGACCTAAAATAAGAGACTTGAGGCACGTATGTTGGCATTTTTATTTCATTGAGATTATATACATTCTGATTAGCTGTTGGCTATTTCTTGAGCAAGAGCTGTGATTAGAATCCTCATTCATGGTCTTTGTAGTTGTCAATTTTAAAACAACATCTTCTATTACTATGTTGTTTTAATTGCTTACCTACAGTATAGTTAGATGGATTATATGTTACTAAATTTTGCAAGTTCTAATCTACTTTATTTAGCTGTGGCTCTTACAGCTTTGTTTTGCACACAAGGATTTTGGAACATTTGGATGTTATCTTTTGTAGGACAAAAGTCTTGGCCATTGGGTAAAAAGCTGCTCTGGAAGTTAAAACCACCAGTATGGGATTGAGGGAGCATTGGATAGTGGCTCAAGTGCTGTGAGGATGATTTCTTGATTGCAGCCCCTTAACTGCCGCTGTCTTGGGAGGGGGTGGGATTAGAGAAATATATTTATAAATATACTATAATTATAGAACCTATATATAGAAGTCTTAGGTGTTTTTCTCCCTCATTTCTATCTGGAACTACTGGATTTGTTTGGCTATTGCAAATCTGTTTAAACAAACCCTTGCAGCCAAATACATGTCAAAACTACAATTTGAAATCTAGTTTGATATTTGGTTATGCTGACAAGGTACTGGCAATACATATTATGACAGTGTTTGAGGGATATGTATTAATGTTTGCTAATTTCTAAACATAACATTCTTCTCTGACAATTGTAGCTTTTTTTTTCTTTTAAGAATAATTCATGGATTTGCTTATCTTAGATGCTTTATCCAAGAATAATACAGGTCTTCTCTTCAGACAATTTGAGTTAACGCAGCTTGTAATACAGCTCGTTTTCAAGGTTCATTCGAAGTTCAGTTTATAGTAATTCATAACAACCCGAGTGAGAGATTATAGTTCATAATATATTTTGTCACTGAATATTTCATATATGGTTGTAAAACATAAAATGACTTTAGAGACTGTAACTCAGTAGTGAATCATACGTTGACTTACAGAATATCTGTGAGAGACCTTCTTTAAGAACTTTTGCCTATCAAAGTTACAATATAAGGCTAGATTAGGGCTGTTAAACTTGCGGCCTGCAGGCCAGGTGTGTCATGTGTGACCACCC
This sequence comes from Pseudoxyrhopus heterurus, assembly GCA_032468235.1. Classification (NCBI taxonomy): domain Eukaryota; kingdom Metazoa; phylum Chordata; class Lepidosauria; order Squamata; genus Pseudoxyrhopus; species Pseudoxyrhopus heterurus. The sequence goes on along the minus strand of JANHJO010002165.1, from coordinate 509,790 downwards.
CCCTGTCTGGTTTAGCAAAGGGAAAAAAATGTCGTGATACGTCACGTGATGCTGCCAGATGACGTGAGTTTGACACCCCTGGGCTAGATAAATAAAATAGCCTGATCTTAAGACAGCTTAATAAAATAAAATATTAATATTTGCTGAATCAAGTTTAACTCACAGGGATAATCTAGACATGTCTCAGAGTTGTTTTGTGAGAGATAGGTGGCTGCATAAATGATTCATAAATGTTTTCCGACAGCAATACAGACTTGGTATTTACCAATGTCTACTTCCAGAATACTCTTTCAACTTCCAAATCTAATTTATAGTCCTGAGATTTATGGTGTCTGTCATCAAAGTGATAGCATGTCTGATCTTGTTTAGCTCTTTGAGATTAGGCCGGATTAACTAGGTGTGGCCCCTTGATGGGATAATATAAGTGTCTTCAAGTTGATCTTGATCCTTGGTGACTTCATAGACAGAAATTAGTTTTGCGTAGTAAGACAAAAGTGGTGCACTGTACAAACCTCAGTACAAATGTTCTAAAAGAGGAATGTGCCAGATTAAGCATTTGTGTTTTCAAGTCACCTGTAAATTGATTACAAATAAGTAACTATATCATAATTTTAAGTGAATAATATTAGTTTATATTTTATATACACAAATATGCCTTAATTAATAAGCAAAAGTAATAACATGTCTTTTGGGATTTCTGGTGAATGAATTGCTTTCTTCCAAGGGACAAGCTTGCCTCTGTATTTGATACAGTTTTTCCTGTATAAATCTGTCACAGATGTCCCATGGAAATGTTGGAAACAGCCAGGTCAATTAGCAGTTTTGGCCATGAGCCTAACTGCTTTAATGTGGAAGGTCAAATTATTTCAATAGAATAATTTCCACATAATGTGTATTTATCACTATTGCTTCTCCTGGTTTGGTTTGCTGCTTTAATGATGATTTCTGGTTTTCATTAAGGGATTTTTTTTTTAGTCCAGGGAGTCACCCATTTGAAAGGATTAAAATTCACATCTATTTTTGGATCGTATTGCATGCTGTTCTTTGCCAGTATTGGAGGTGGCCAACTGGTCTGTTATAGATAAATATTCCATTCTCCTCAGAGGCATCAGTAACAGAAACTGTTACTTCTCTCCTACCCTCTATGCACTTTCTTTACTCAGTAAATAACAGTATCCATATATTCATAATGTACTCAGCATATTTCTTACATTCATATTATGATAACTTACTTCTTTGAAAACCCCATAAGGTTTAATGAGATTTATGTTCATGTTGCCACTATTTTCTGCATATTATAATTATAATTAATCTACAATTGCAGTCATTGAATAATTGATGAAGATGATGATTCCATATATAATAAGTCCTGAAAAGAGTTTTATTTAATGCGAGTAACGAGTCCAGATCATGAGACGTAATTACTCTATTGCCTGATCAGATTTCAATTGGAATACAATGTCCAGTTCTCTATAACGAATTTCAAAAATAATAGTAAGAAATTGGAGCAAATTCATTGACAATGAAGGATCTGAAAACCAAGCCTTACAAGGAATAAGAAAAATACCTGAGTATGTTAACTTATACCGGTAGAAATGAAAGATGATGAATGAAAGGTGACATGAAGGTTTGTCACATAGAAAAAAAAGTGGACTTACTGCCTTAAAGGGAAGGACCAAAATCTGTGGGTTGCCACTACCAGAAAGAAATATCTGGCTAGAAGGAACTTCCTGGCTGTATTAGCTGAGCCTGTGAAACAGGTTGCCAAATGAAGTGGTGAGTGTTGCTTTGCTGGAGTTCTTCAAACCGAACTGGGTGGTCATCTATCAGAAATGCTCTAAGGATCCAGAGTGCCATTCTTTTCTTTTAGTTTCTTCATTTGCTAAGTTGTAACAACCCATATTGTCTATGATTGTCTTTTCTTCTCCATTTAATGCTCATATATTGGAAAACTATTCTTCTCCCCCAAAAGTAGTTAAATAATGAGCTGCATGTCTTCTCTTGCTAAAGTGAACTGTGGAGGAGGAATCTGGAGGTACCAAGCAGAGCTTCACAATGCTGTATTTTTTAGCAGCACTGATATCTCTTCTGGTAGATGAGATCAGCCTTTGTGAGACCCTTGTTCTATGTCTAGAATGTGGAATGAACAAGCCTTATTTTGTGTTTGAAAAATCTTGCCCTTATTTGCGTTTCTGAAGGCCAGATTATACTTGTGTACTGAAACACTTTCCTGTGGGAAAACCTTTAATTAGAATTTTGTTAGCATCTTAGTAGAGTAGTTATAAACTGCTAAGCTTCACATTTTCTTCTACAATCCAGTGTCCTCCAGTATTGCTGATCTAAAACACACAGAATTCTCAACCCAGCATGTTGAAAAACATCTGGAGGGCAAATAACTTAATTATTATGGATCAATTAATTTGTGTGATCCAGTGTTCCTTTCTAGTAGACAAATATAAAGCACTGAATGTAATAGCTTACATTCTAGTAATCAAATATAATAATATTTTATATTATTTTTAATTATAATTATAATTTAATTTTAATTGTTGAATTTGTGTGTTGTTATTATTATTATTATTATTTCCAAAGCCAGTCCAATGTAAATTGAAATTATATGTGTGACATACACCAGGCACAACAGTATCTACTGTGGCCAGATTTTGCTTGTTACTGCAACAACTAATATTTTTGTTTTATTGTAAGGAAGGCTGTTGTTTTTGTTTTATTGCTATGGTACCACAGACCTTGTGCTGTAGAATCATTCTACGTATATACATTGTTCAAATCTTTCTGGTGAGTAATGTGGCTATGGTGCTGCTTAGAAAAATAGGAAAGTATTTATTTTAGATTATTTATCTGTTGTTCCATTCTTATGATTCTGTGCAGTTTAGGATAATTAAAACAAAAAAAGTCACTGAAAAACAGATACTTTCTATTAGCGTGAAATTAAAAAAAACCTTCCATGTGATAAATATAAGAGGGCCCCTTGCATCATCAGGCAGACATAGTTAAGATTTGTGGTAAGGTACTCTAGTTCCAGATCAAGCTGTTGAGCCTTTTAAAATCAATGACAAAAATTCTATCAATTATTTTTCTACTCCGAACTTGTTTTTTTAATTTTTTGGTGCCTTCCAGTCAGTACAATATTGCAGTTTTCTTGTAAAGGTTTTGGAAGCGGTTTACCCATTGCCTCCTTCCTAGGGCTGAAAAAGAATGCTGTCGTGTCAGGCTCCAGGACCACCTGCTGGGTTTGTGCCTAAAATGGAACTGTAATTCACAGTCTTTTGGTTTTTAGCCTGGTGCCTTAATCACTATGCCAAACTTTCTCTACGTTAACTAATCCTCAAAATATTTAGTTATGGTCTGATCATATTCCAAACTAGCTTTCTATAGTAAACCATTGATTTAAGATACTGTAGTTTAACAGGCATTAGATTTAAGAAACAAAACTTGCTGATTCTGAGTTTTATCCAAAATTGAGGAACCGTATGGCTTTGGTCTGAATGGTTTATGCTGCTAATGTACAATGTACATCAGCAAAGTAGACTTCATCTTGTATGAATGATTTTGGGTTCAACCCCTCCTCCCCTTTGTTTTTTAATGAATGCTCTTTTTTAAATAAGAAACAAATCTTGGCTGCTGTTTTTTTTATTTTTGGATGTTTGTATTGTTTTATTGTTTTTTTATTGTTTTAACTATTCTGTAGTTTTCAAATTGAAAGCCACCCAGATTAACTTGGCTGAGATGAGTTACTATAGAAATTGAATAAAAAATGAAAATTAGTAAGTGAGATAACTATTTAATTCAGGGCCCTCTGAAAATACAGTCAAACCTCGGTTCACGCCCACAATCCGTTCCAGACTGTGGGCGTGAACCGAAATGGTTGCATTCTGAAGCGACCCTCACTGCGCATGCACAGACATTCTGCGCATGCGCAGAAGAAGAAATGGTGCGGAAAGGAATCTTTCAGGGCTGTTTTTTGTTCGCCAACCGAGTTTTGAGTCGGGAACCGATTCAAAACTCGGCTGGCTTTTTTGTTCATCTTATGAATTGGTCGCGAACGGAGGCATTCGTGAACCGAGGTTCCACTGTACGAGGCAATCACTTTCTCAGTCATCTTCTCTCCTCTTCAAAGGAAGATAGAGAAAAAGTCATTTAAAATTGTTGGTTCCAGGGATGGCTTCTTAAGAACCATATGTCTTTTGTGTTCTTACCAACCATATGTCTTTTCTGCCCTGTGTTGGACATAGATCCAAAATTGGGTTGCAGAACTTACAATTTAAAGAATCTTATTGATTTTTTCAAGACTAACAAGATTAAAGTCAGTACCGATAATTGACTTAGGTTATAGTGCAATTCAAGATGCTGGTTATTATCATAAAACACTATATGGCATAGGGTCATGGTATTCTGGGGACTACTTTACTCTCATTGTTTCTGTCCATCCCATTAGATCATGCAGGAGGAGCATGCTTTAGGTTTCATCTGTTTGGAGTATTAGCTAGTGGGAAGCGGGAAGCATGCCTTTTATTGTTATATTTTTTTTCTAAAATTACACATGCATCTTTGTGTGTATTCTTGTTAGTCATTTAAATGGCATTGGTAAGATGGTCAGCCATATAAATCGATATAAACAAATAAACTAGATACACTTTTAACCTTGTACATAAATCCTGCTATTTCTTTCTGAATAGTTGAATCAATTTAGCTCTCAATTATGTGGATTGCTAAAGAATCTATTTAGATGGGAAGAAAAAGTAGGGTGTGGTAGCCATGCTATTTCCAAGTGGTTTCCTGAGTTAAAATAAATCATGGCGCTGTTTAAAGACTGACAGTTGTGCAAAGATTGTTGTGGATAGAGTTTGTCTGCTCCTCCTTTCCACTCCACTCTCCTTCAACTACAATTTCTAAATACAAAGGCAAGTAGCTATCAAATAAGGATCGCAGATCAGAGACTCTAAGAGTACTGACAGAAGTAAATATTTTTGTGATACTGAATGATTTGGATTTATCGCAGAGGCAAGGATGTCACCATTTAAAACCAAGAGTTAGTTTCCAGCTTTGTTTTCAATAGCCTCCCAAACCTCCTTTTTATAGGTTGGTTCTTCAGATGGGAAGTAACTTTTGTCACAATTTAGCCCAAGAATATTCTAGCTGGGCTACTTCGTGTAGTTTTTTCCCGGTCAAATTTCTTCTCCGCTCTTGTCCAATTACTCCATACGAATGTGAGGCAGGCGGTGGGTAGAAGCAAAGTTGAGAATTTTAATATTTCTTCCTCGAAACAGTATCTCTGAGGTTGGAGGAAAAGGAAGAAAGGAGGCTGTGTCTGTGATTTTGTGTACACAGGAATTTGTATGCATTCAGGAATGCTTTCCTTCCAAGGTCAAAAGCCTTTTTTACGGCCCCCCTGAGACTATGCCATCTGAACACTGCGAATTTGGTTTCCTTCCTTCGTTTTCCTGTCTGACTTCTCTGCAGGATTTCATCACAGAATTGGCCAAACCTTTACGTCATTTCTTGATTCTGTTTCCCAAGGCCATTTTCAAAGGATTATTATCTCTGATAAATGCCTAGTGAGTTTTCAAAAAGGAAATCCCATAGCCTCCCTAGAGTAGGGATAAATTATGGTCTATAAATATATAAGTATTGATTTGTAATAAAATTGGCCAGGATGTCTAGATTCCATTGGTTTAGCCACAGCAGCAGTAAAATGGCACTTCCCCAGATTAATTCAGTATTGCTTCTTACTCCATTTTAGTGATATACAGTGTTTGTGAGTCACCAAGGGAACATCAGTTATAGAGCTGCTGTGTTACAGGAATGCAACAACAAATAAATCAGTTGAAACACAGAAAGCTTGAGGTTAGCAGGAAGAATATGTGTGTGAAATTACTGTGTAGTTTAAATTATTATACACTTTACACCTGACTTCATTTGGCAAATGAGTTCTAGTTAAAAAAGATGCCAAAGACTTGTAGTTTCCCTCCCTCTCTGAGGATCTGATTGTAGTACATATAAGATGTTTGATTATATACAGTACTTTCCTATTTTGAAAGTAACTTTTGTCATCACTGGTGAAATAAAACATATTTTGAAATATTTGAAGAGAGACCACATTATCTAAGCCTTTTTAAAACCATTTGCTCTTGTAAAAACTTTCCTTTTTGGGGGGCCCTTAAACTCTTGAAATTGATTGAAATAATAAAGTTTCACCTCTGAAGTGTTAATTGCGCCAGTCAGTGATTACAGCTTAAAGTATATCTTATAAACACTACAGGGATTTCTTGATAGGAGATGACCCAGGAAAGGGTTCCCCACAAAGAAAAGATCAAAGGGTGGAATAATCTGCATGATGATACTGGCAGTCAGAAGTAAGAGATGTAGAAAGTACTAGATAACCCAATTCAGAGATATTTTCTTACCTAAACAGATAAACAGAATGACCACAAGCAAGCAAAAATTCAGTGGGAGTAAGAGCAATTTCCAACTTCTTCCTGGTTTCCCTATGAACTTTGCTTGTGGGAGGCTGGCAGGAAGCATTGGAAATTGTGACCACATGACTGTGGCTGGTGCAACTGGTGTGAAAATCCTTAAAATATCAATTGCATGGGAGTAATGGGATTTTGTACAAATTCTTTAAGTTAATGAATTTGAGCTACCTTGATTTAAAAAAAAACGTTCGGTGATGCACCATTTGGGCTAATTGAAGGTTACAAACAGACAGGAGGCTTTTAGTAATACATACCGGTAGATTTTGCAGTGCTGGAACTCAACTAGCTTCCAGGTGAGATAGAGATCCCCAAGCAAATCTAGGAGTGGGTTAAATTCAGCTTGTCTTCTGGTAAATTCAGATTTCTCCACTAGTCCATTAAAAATGGAGTTCCTCTTACAGGAAACAAAATTATGTCAAACTCTTAATATGGGGGTGGGGAACTGTGCATTAATAAGCATAAGTAGAATTATTAGCATACATTGGTTGCTATAATGTGCTCATATAAAACTAAACGAGGATTTATACCAGATGATAAAAAGTTCATGGGAATGAATTTGGTGGCCCTATTTTGCAAGCAACTGGAACAAAATGAGGAGATTAAAAGGAAGCAATATTATTGTTTGTGCTCACTTCCAGCCAAGCACATTACTATTTCTTGCCCTACTGAAAGGTTTGCAAAGATGGCAGATTAATTATCCTGACATCCTGACAAATTCTACCAAACACGTCTTCTCCAGGAAATTCCTGACTTGCCTGGCTGACGAATTTCTTCAAAGAATCCTAGATGAAGATTCAAGGGGATCAGCTGTTTTTGATTTTATCCTAAATAAAGAAAAGATTAGGAGAAAGATTAGAAACTATTCTAATGGGGAGGAAATGCAATAGAACACAGTAGAAGAAACAAATGTAACTTCAAAAAAAAAAAAACCTAACCAAAAACAAAAAGGAGGATGCATATTGGAAATGGAGAAGCAGGCTAAATAGTGAAGATTACATACACAGCTGACCTGGAACTGTCATGGAATTCAACTTATTATTGTAATAGCCTTCAAATTTTAATAAACAGAATTTAATAAACAGACAATAGTAAGTTGAATTTCATGGCAGGAGAAACTAATAGAAATATAAAAGATGGAGAGAGATTAGAAATTATTCAAATAAGGAGGAAATAAAAAAGAACAAATAGAGGAGATAAAGGTAACTTCAAAAACAAAATTGATGTACATTGGAAATGGAGAGGCAGTCCAATACTAGGGAGAGGCCTTTCTGAGACTTTTACTTGAGTTACTTTCTTGGCCTGAGTTTAGCCCCTTTTAATCTGACCTTTGCCTTGATAGTGGTTCTTCTGTCCTTCAAGGCCATTCCCTCCTCCCTCTACAAGAGTGTAGATGTTCCACGAGCAATTGAAAAGAGTAGATTGAAGGAATATAATTACAGCTAGAGCTTGATAGAGGCATAATCAGGATTACCTACATATATTGAAGTACCAGTATTTTAAACCTCCAGTGATAGAATGTATGTCTCCTGGGATTCAAAAGGGATCTGATAAAATTTGTCTGCATCTTATATGTATTGAGAAATTCTGGAAAACGAAGATGCTTGGAGGACAGCAAATGTTCCTATCTTTAAAGTATGAAAAAGGAAATTCGGGGGAAAGAAAAAAAAAATCAATTGATGGCTGAGTGTCGGAAATAAATTGTCTTTTACTATAAATAATAGAGAGCCAGTTTGATACAATGGTCAAGGCACCAGGTTAGAAATGATGAGACTGTGAGTTCTAGTCCTGCTTAGGCACAAAGCCAATTTTGGTACCTTGGGCCAGTCACTGTCATCACTATGGCAAACGACAAATCAATTCTGAAAATGATGCTTACAAAACTGCAGGGATTCAAGCAACCACCACGAATCAATAACAACTTGTAGGCACCCCCCCCCAAATGTAAAATACTATTGGGCATTTACATTTGTGCTTGTATCTAAATCCTGGGAATAGTATCTGTGTCTATTTTTGAAGGAGAAGTTTGATTAACAAATCTAACAAATAAATATATAGTGTGGACAATTGTTTCCTGTTGAAGCTTTTTTTGTACTTTTATCAGTCCAGACAAAATTAAAGGATTTCCCTTTTGTGATTCAATATTAATCTAAGTGAATTTCAAAAGGATAGAAAGGCCTTTATATATAGTAAGGAAAACAATTTACCAGTCTGATTCCAAATCAAAGGACAGCTGGAGGAAATACATGTTGTCTTTACGACCTCATATATACTTCCTTCTCTCAGCATGACATAACAATGATATGGTACACTTAATAAAAGTTATATTTAAAAATTAAAAGATCAGAAGGCCCTTCATAATCCTAGGTAGAAGTGGAATTTCAGTCTTAATTATAACAAGCAGATTGATATGAATTATATTCCCAGCAGCTGTTTGAATTTACTTTTATATATTCTATTACAAATAACATGAAGACCATTTTTGGATTAAGAAGATAGAAGTGGAAAAAAGAAATTGATCCAGTCTCCCTAACACCTCACTTAGAAGCTTAATGGAGTGCTGGCTTCATCTGGGAATCTGATGTAAGAGTCTAATTATCTTTCCCAATAGAAATTTGGCATGCTATAGCACTTAAAGATTAAAAACACATTTTGGAGCCTAGATGCAATGCAATTTGCTGGAGACTGAATCCTTTTGATATTTATATCCAACAAAACATTCTTTTTCTCAAAACCAAGCTTTTGATTTAGTGCACAAAAATTCACTTCTAAAACCATCTTGGCGATCATTGAAATAGATATACCAACTAATTTGTACTCTTCCCTATAGGTACTTCATATTTTGTTACCTCTGTGGGGGTAGAAAGTAATTTTGAAGGCTGATAACAGCATGTAATGCTGTTATAACGTTTGCGTATTACAAATTTTTAACACGGAATATATAGAGAGCAAATGTTCTTCCAAAAAGAAAAAAACCTTCCATTATTTGGGGAAAAAATGAAACAAGATATAATCTGTTTACAATAAACACATAGAAAAAAAAAGATGTGAAGTGTTTCATTTATAGGAGGAACTTACATTAGCAAGTTTGAAAAAGACTAAATGAATAGTTTGTATATTAATCCACAATTAAAATCAAAACTATTATTGCCATTTTACATGGCATTGATTTCTCTATCATATTTAGTGGAAAGATTTTGAAAGAAGAATTATGAGTTTGAAAAGGGTAAGACTAATTTTGTTTTGGAGTTGAGATGTATAAATGTTTATTGAAAATTGAAACAAGTTAAAGAATGAGTTAAAGATTGTATAATAAAATGGGCAAAAAAGTTGAATATATAAAGTGGGGACCAATGGGAGAGTATGTGGAAGAAAGGATTAAAATTTAATTAAATAACATTCTTAAAAGAGAATTTATATAAAATTACGTATTGCAGGTAAATGACAAAAATGTACAAGGAACACATACATGTTTGTGTTTGCATAACAGCTTAAGTCCACCTTTAACCTAGTAAAGTCCACCTTTAACCTAGTAAAGCATGTTGCATGAATGTTGCTTCAAAAAGTTCTGTTGATAAGTACTGGTAAATATATATTGGTTATATACGTACTTTTTAATGCTTCATACTATATCTATAAAAAGAAGTTAATGAACACATTCTTAGTTTATGCTTAGTT
>JANHJO010002165.1:450795-468210 GCA_032468235.1 Pseudoxyrhopus heterurus | reverse complement strand
ATTCATGCTGAGAATGTATCTGGAAGAGACAAAAGTTGAGGAAAGGCTGTTCTAGGCAAGCAACTCAAACAAACAACTGGGAATCAGGGCTCATTAAATATCCCTTTCTGCCTTTTCGATGAAGATGGTGGATTTTGTTATCATGTCAGTTTCCTTCTAGAGGTGGTTTCCTTTATGGTAGTTTTGAGTTTGTGACAGCAAGTGAGACTGGGATTGCTGGTGCTAAGTGGCATAAAGGCAACGTCACACAACCACATCATTTAGCATGGTCACTAAACGAACGGTTTCAAGTCGACGACTATCTGTAATGTGGCTGGAGTCTCATTGTCCTATCTTTTTTTCTCGGCCTGCAGATCTTTGAGATGATCCTGAGCATGGTGCTGTGCTGTGGCATTAGGAATAGTTCTGTCTATTGAGAAGAAGAGGAAGAAGAGTGCAAAGTGGTGGTGCCAGTATGACCCGAAGTGCCACTGCCTGATCAGGAGACACTTGTAACAAAAAAGAAAGAAAAAAAGAAAGAAAATTATGTATATAACTTTTCGGATATTATCCTACGGAGCGTATCATTCTTACTTGGAAGCCTTCTTGTTCATTTTAAAGGATGGGGGAAAGGGGAGTTTTCTGTATATTTGTGGCAAAATTAGTTAGACACCGGTTTATGGGTTTAAAAAAATAAAGCTATCCTGCTGGTGGTTCCAGGCTTTTATCAAAAATAGCCTTTCTCTCCCTCTTCTTCGCCATTGCTCCCATTTTATCAAGAGGGGAATTTAAGAATTTATTCAAGGGGTTTATCCTTATGAGGAATGTGGAAAGTGTTTTGCTTTTTTTGTCCTCTGGTGGACATAAAGTAAAATCTTCCTGTTCCAACTTTTTTGTCTTGATTATAAGAACTCTTGGATTCTTGGACTAAATGTGTGAGCATAAGTGTACAAGAGTCCATGAGCAGAATTAAACTATTTTGCTATTCTGTTACTAAAGATGCACATTTGTCAGTATTTTTTATAATAATAACCCCACCTTCATTAAAAAAGATTTTTAACCAATTTGCATAAATCTATTACCTTGATGTCCATTATGTTTCCTGGAGACAAAACAAGGATCCAAGTCACAAATCTTCACAAAATACTAACTTACAGAAAGGAAGAGTTAGCCCCCAACCTGGTTTCTTAATTTTGATATAATTCTCTCTTTTTTTAGATGTAGGCCTAATAATGGAATATACACTTTTTCAATATCTTAACACCCACATTGCTTACATTACTTCCGCTGCAAATATTGCCTAATGTTTGCTTGTTAAATGTGTAGTATTCTAATGCCAAAAATAATGATTGGAGGAAACCAATTAAATAATTGCTGGAAGCCTGTTCGTTAAATGTAATTTGTTGGTTTTTAAGGAAGCAACTATTCTGTGTCATTGAAAAGACTTGAATAAAGCTAGATAATATTGCTCAATAGGGGTATGACCCCAAAAGTAAAACTTTGAACCTGTTCTCCAGTAGGCAACTTGTACAACTCGTGATGACAAAGAAATATTTTTTTAAAATTGCATCGTCACAGAGCAAACCTAAGCCTTTCATACTTGTGTTTTGGCATCAGACACAAGTGCCCAAATCACAAGGTTTTTGCATCATGACATGCACTTCATTGTTGTCCCATCCCCTGCAGATCCCTTGTTTCCTCATCTTCACACACCAGAAATAGAACAAGAAAACTACGAGCTGGGCAGTTTTCCAGAACTCCCTAACCTGTTTCCAGACAGATACCTCTTTCATATCTATCCAGCTGAGAGTTCACAAAATGATCTTCTCTTTGATTTGCTTATGATTTCTGACCATTCTTTTCCACTTATCCATCCTTAGTGCAAAACTGGAAATTGTCTTGTTCTTTCCCCAGTATTTTCTATTAGCCTCCAGATGTTTGAAAACCATCTGGGACAATTGGTATTGTTGTCCAATACATCTGGAAGTTCCCAAATCAGGGAATATTCACTGTGCCATAGAATGGCCATATGCAGAGTTTTGTTTTTGAAATACAGAATTCACTAATATGGATATAATCTTATCCTGTTTATCACCTCTTAGTTCCTCACAATTATCTTCCACACTCTTTTCATGCTGTTCTTGAAGAAATCATTTTAATCTTGGTTTCTTTCGTCTGCTGTACCACATCAGCTGCAGTAGATTCAGTGTCCTTTAAAATAGTAGTTTTAAACAAATGAGCTGGGTGTGAGCTGAATCAATTCACATTTACCTAAAAGGAAGACAATTGTAAAGTTAAAAATACTAGTCTCTTCCCATTGAAAGAACTGGCAGGGGGAGGGGGAGAACGGGACTTAACTCCTCCTTGACTGTATTCTTCTCTCTTTTTAAAGTAAATTATTTGGAGTAAAAACTAATACTTTCAGGCAGGCAAAGCAAATATAACAATCTGTGTAAATTAGAATCTCAGGGTACACAAGACAGATCAGAAAACAAATCTGTTGATTAGACATCTATTTCTCTCTTGGTCCCACCACGCTGCCTCTTGCTCTCACTTTCTGGTGTAGGCAGCAACCAGATTCAGTTCCTCCATAGGGACTCTTTAAATATCTGTCCCAAATCAAAAACATTTTGTTTCTGGCATCCTTAGGAAACTGCCTGGAGAGTCTTGCTGATTATGCTTGCAGGAAATAAGGAAGACATAGCCTTAGAAATAGCCTTAAAGCAACACTGCCCTGAATGTCAAGTTTGCATGCACTAAAAACAAAAGTGATTCTACCAGTTTTCAAAGGCTTTGGGGTTACATAATCCAATATAGTAGGCTACACTATATGTACAAATCCTAGGTATCAGTTGTGCATGTACATTTTTATCTACATACATATATTGTGTGTGCGTGTGCATGTGCATTGGGATCACCAGAGTACAGAATGGATATGTGTAACTCACAGCCTTTTATTGGGTGTCCATGAGAAATGTGTATAAATGTACAATAAATAGTCTCTGTCTTGTTTTTCCTATATCGTATTTGAATATTGTTCAGTGTTCAGTTGGTGATATGTAAGCAGCCAGAGTTCTCTTTTGAAGATTAATTACTCTGTCCTCTAGCAACTGAAATGGATCAAGTGCATTTTTAGGACAAAAAGTTAGCTTTGAGCAAAGGACACTTTTTAAATAGGAAGTGTGGTGTAGGCCAGTGTTCCCAAACTGAGCAACTTTTAAGATGTGTGGACTTCAACTCCCTGAATTCCCCAGCCCGCATGCTTGTGGTCTAAAAGTTGTTGAGGTTGGTAAATACTGATGTACGTGATGATTGGATGTCCTGGCTCAATATAAATTTTAATAGGCCGAAAGAAAATTAGGTAAATTCTTCTCCAGGTTCTTGGCAAAACTTGCCTATTTGGATGAAAAACAGATAGTTTGAAATGGCAAAGAGAAGGGGATGCTTAAAAAGATATCTTCCCTTTTAGAAGTTTTTATTAGGAGCAAAATGCTTTTTGAGCAATAGATTGAATATGTACCTCTCTAAATCAAGTACTGTGGAGACTACTAAGATTTTTTTATTTGTACTTTTTATTAAAAAAAAAAAAAGCAAGTATGTTGCTTTTGCTCCTGGGATTAGAAAAGCAAAAGTGTTAGCAAGTTTGAAGTCTTGATTCATAGAATCAAATTCCCATTCTAAAAAAAGAAAATTGAGTAGCAATTGAGCCAATTTGGTTGACTTGAGCAGCGTAGCTACACATTTTGAAAACAAGCAGTTTGTAATGCTTGTTGTTGTTAGTTGCGAAGTCATGTCTGGACAACATTCCTCCAGGCCTTCCTATCGTCTACCATCCCCTGGAGTCCATTTAAGCTCGCACAGACTGTTTAGCCACCCCATTCTCTGTCGTCCCTTTCTTTTGCCCTCGATCGCTCCCAGCATTAGGCTCTTCTCCAGTGAGTCCTTCCTTCTCATGAGATGGCCAAAATATTTGAGTTTCATTGTAATGGTTAGTCAACAACAAAGACAGGTAAGAAGCATCTTCCAGCTGTTTTGAATTTCTATTCCCAAGATTCTTCGCTTTTGTGCTGGGTCTGATGGGAGTTGCAGTCCAAAACATCTGGAAGACATCAGATTGATTATATCTAGTCTAGAGAAATTGGAAAACAAGTTATCCACTCTATTACTTCAAGCTGCATCTGACAAATGATTTACAGAAATGAAATTCATGTATTGAAAACCAGGTGATGGAGAGCTTTTTCTTGATATATTCGGAGGTTATTTTCCCCTGTATGTAGATCCCCCCCCTCTAGCAGAGCACGCACATGCATGCTGTCTGAAATGATGCAGTCTCTGATCAGTCATATTGTGTGAACTGCTGTTTGTGTAAATGTGCCTAAGTCCTTTTTCAGTACCAGTAATGACAGGATCTGTTTCTTTAATCTGTCTACAAAGAGCTGAGGGATTAGCAAAAGAGAGACAGATGCCTTCCAGATTCAAAAACTGGCTGATAAATTGGCTAATGAAGTATCCCATGCGGTACCATCTGCCATAAAATCAAGCCATAAAAGTGCCTATGTTGAGATTGAAGGAATAAAAAAAAAATATCAGTACAGACCTAATATTTGGAATAATAAAATCAAGCGGAAAATCGAAAATGTTCATTTCTAAAATGATATGAAAGGCTTAGAATGATGGCTTCATGCCAATTGGAGCCAAGTTCAACAAACTGAAGTTTTATCTTCACAAGAATTGTGTTGGATCTAAGAAAATTCATACTGGTTATATGTCCCAGATGATATACATTGGCAGAATTGGAATATGGATATGCCTCAATCTTAATTTTTTAAGATGCTTGGGGAAGGGTGGGAGGAAGGGAGGAATTATGAGAGAGAGAGAGAAATCTCTTATAAAAAGCCAGTGCAAAGTCGACATGCCCTTTTAAGACTGCTTATGTAAGGAAGGTAGACTTCAATCCTTCCTTCTCTGTAATGTTTGGGGAATTCTAAGAATTGAAATCCATTATTCTGGAAGGGACCAGATTATGGAAGGTCAGTATACTGTACTAGGAGGCCAAACTGAGCTGCTGGCAACATGGAACTGAATGCTTTGTTTTGTTTTATATAAGAGAACCTGTCACAAGCTATGTTAACTTTTCTTCTTTGGCTTTTTTTTTAACTTTCGAATATTTCAATAAACATTTTCTCTAGTGTGTGTTGTGCTAGGAAACGCTCTTTTTTACAACCAATCATAACACCTGAGTACTTCAATTATCACATCTTTATATGGTAATAATAGTAGAGCCAGCCCTGGGAACAAAGAACAGGGGACACAGGCAAAAACACAGGAAGGACACCACAGCTGTTAGCCATTTCCATTTGAATCTTGCTTATTTCTTAGAAAAGCCTAAGACTCCATCTATGCTCAAATTCAGTATGTTTAATTAGAGGGTAAATGCAGCATCTACTTTTCCAAAGTGGTCAATCTTCTTTTACTTGTGTGGTAAATTGTAGATATTTGAAGAATTTTGTAATAGCTAGGTACAAACACTGTAACAACAAACCTGCTTTCAAATCTAAGGGCAATACATGGAGTCAGGATCCTGCAAATTGAGTTTTTTCTCTTGCTGAACAATCTTGCCACTTCCCACCTCACTCTTATTGTTTGGGTAGTCTTGTGCCCTCAAATCACACCTATTTACTGTTGTCTTGTTTGTTTATTGAATGTTAAAATATCTCTCAAAATAATTTAAAAAAAAATACATGAAAATAATTTAAGTAAATTGTCAAATTTACTCTTGGCCTAGTATGGGTGTGCTAACCCACATTCTGGATGAAATCCAATTTCACTTTGCTCTTTTTATACTTTTTTCCTGTTTAAAAACAGTCCACTTCCTATTCCCCAAAATATATGTGAAAATTGAAATTACATTGAAACTCAAGTATGCTTCATCCTGGTATTGTGTAAGATGACTCCAGTACGTCCTGTGTCAGAAAGCTCAGTTGTCTTAAATATCAGAAGGACATCAAGAACAAAGTAGATAGACACTGCAGAAAGATATGAAGATGATATGAAGGAAGGGTATTAAAACTAGTCTTCTGTTTAGCTTCAGAAATCTGAATAACCTGAAATATAAGAACAAGAAATTTAAACTGGACTTTTACACTTGTTTGTTCATACAAGTACTACAGTACATACTATCTGACATACAAATACCACTAAACATCATATACTCAAATCTTGGTTCTATTCAAGTAAGTGGCCCACTTAAAGTGAGAGAACTCCAGCTTTATTTATTCACCACCTGATTACCAAGTATAATAAACTGGTTTTATGCTTCACTTGGGAGTGTCCGTTAAATCCTAATTTATATCATGCACGTGTTGTTTGCAGCCATTCATGGAATTACCTAGCAATAATGACATTAGAAATAATAGTGCAAATTATTATTTAATACACAAGCCTTTTGTGAGGGTAAAGTCTGAACAAAGGTAATGTATCTAGTGAATCCAAAGTTTGCTGAACCAGTGTATTAAAAGGGGGGCGCAGAATAGTTTTGGAAAGTTATAATTGTTCCAGTTTTAACCCCTTTATGTATATAACAGCAGAATAGAGATGGAGAGTAAGGCATCCAGTGGTCCCTCTGTTCTGTACTATAAAGGGAACAATTTGGTGAGTGGGGATGATGTACCCACCAGAAACCACGATTCCCATCCACAAGTTCTTTGACTTGTGGAGATTCTAATGCTTTCTCTCAGGACTTTGACTTCCCTATCTCCTTTATAGTTCTGGTGGTTTTCCCACTCAAGAACTATCAACTGACTCTTGACTGACTGAAGAAGCTTCGTGGATAAGAAGCGAAACATGTTCAAAGGAAAAAAACCAACAAGGTCCAGTTGCCTTTTAGAAAAAGCACTTTTGGGACAACCATGACCTGAGAATTTCCATAGACAACTTATGTCAGAGTAGACTTTGGGCTCTGCTTTTGCTTTGCTTTCCTTATTAAAATGCCATTTGGAGGACATGTTTTCCCATTACTTTCTGAACATTCCTTGTGTGGTTATTAAAATAACCCCCGAATATTAACATTAATACTAAAAGTTAATATTCTGTATTGTGTCTGTTCAAAGTTAAATGTCTTTATTACTCTTGAGCCCTTAGTCATTTCTTCCTTGATACAGAAACTAAAAGGAAAGAGAATTTGAAGATTACAAAGTGTGGTGTGATTAATTTTCACATCCTACCAAACTGCTAAATTGGAGAAAGGAATAGGGTTGACACCATGGTCTCAACTGTTATGACACCCAGACAAGTCTGCTTAATGAAGTTACCCAGGGAGATTAACTACCCTGGAAGCAGTTCAGAAGATCAAATGCCTTCTCAGGTAGTGGCTTTTCAACATCAAAATGGCACAGAGAAGTGTCCACATCTTTTAGTTGATTTCAAAATGGAAGAAGTTACATCCCTCCATTTTAAATTAAAAATTCAGATCAATTAAAAATTTACACTTGCTGAGCCCAGATACGGGAGCCTCTGAATCTAAACCTTTTAAAGAATATTTAAAAGTCTCTGTCCCCTCATTGCTTACACTGTCCTTGCCATGCATTCCTGTATCTTTAATAGCATATACTGTATGATAGAAATAAATTTATTTATTAAATTTATTTGCTGCCCATCTCGTTTCAAACGACTGGGTGGCTTACAGCATAATGAAACATTAAAAGAAACATTAAAATCATCAGATAAAAAATGACAAAGCAGACAAAACACAAGATGGAGAAGGCAGCCGGATACATTTATTTAAAGATAAATGTATGCTTGCAAGAAAGAAAATTTGTTTTTGAGATAGGAGATGTAATAAGACAAATAATCTATAATGGCATTTGAGATATCTTTGAGGAACTGCACAGGGACCTGCCTCAAGAATTTAATTCAGTTATGTCAGATATTATGTCTTCTTGAGAAGTTTATTCCCTGATGAAGATGTTACGGAACAATATATGCAGCAAAATTTACCCAACAAAAATATGAGCGAGACTCTGAATAAGAATTTGTCATCAGATATAGGAGAAAACTGACTGAGGTTTTAAAAATTAAGAAGGAATTTCAATAATTTCCTTTTCTTGGATTTACAAGAGACTGCTTAAAGTGCTGAAGCAAGCTGTAACAAGGATCAACAACCACCTGAATGGATTACAGAAAAAGATATTTCTGTATGAAAGAAAAAAATGTTAACTGTTTCTATTTTATTGAAAGGAATTTTAGAAAACTTTTTATAGATATTCTTTAAATTGTAATTGTTCATTTATATTAGAATATTGATATTTGTGAAATGTGGATGTTTATAGTTTAGAGCAGAGATATGCAATGTATATTTGAACTGGATAAGTTGGAGTGGGAAATTTTTTTTGAACTGTTGATATTTGAAATGGGAAAAATGTGTATTGGAACTTATTTCTTGTTGAGGAGAAATGGTCTTTGTTATGTACACTTTGTTTACATTAGGATATTGAGACCATTTTATTCCTTTTAAGAGAGATTTTGTTATAGTTAAGAGTTGAGATTGGAATAGAGTTTTATATATGGTACCAGTAATTAATATTAAAATCCTAGCATTCTGTTTGGACCTTGTGGTGATAACAGGATTAAGATGTGACTTACTTGATCTGCGGGTTATGGGATGAAGTATTTATTAGTAAAGAGGAGGTGAAGAAAACATGGAGTTGTTTATACTTGCCATGATGAGGGTTGCTTTTTTGCAGGGGATTTCTATATATTTTTTCCTTGCATCTTTTTTTTTTCACTTCTAATTTGTATTGTCTGTACCAGAACAATCCAAAAGTCACGAAACCATTAAGCTTCTCAATCTTAAGAACTTTTCACTATTTAGTTGCCAAACAAAATTAAAAAAAAATCTTCTTCCAGGATGGTTTTTCGTCTTCACAGTCTAGTCTGCAGCTCTGAAATCTGATCCAACTATTGAGGAGGTCCATTTTGACTTGGCTCTTCCAAATCAGCAAGGTGTCCATCTGCTGTGTGCAAGAACGACTTGTGCAACGCTACCCTTAAGTTTCCACAGATGGTCTTAAATTTGGGTCTCCCGGTGCCAGTTTTGATCCCAACACTATAGTGACTATATTTTTCAGGTCTGAGTCCCTGGCTGATGAAATGCATTGCTAAATTTCTGGACAAATGGAAACAGTCATCAAGAAACATTTTTGCAAACCTAAATCTAAATTAACTCTCCGAACTCTAGCATAAAAGGAAATAAAATAAACTTAGCAAACTGCATTTGTTGTACCCTTATATCGATAGCGAGGCTGTACAAAGCGTCCAAAAGCTGTAACAGTTTTCTCTGCACAGTAGTCGCATACTGTGGCTCGGGCGATAGTTAAAAAAATAAATACTACAACTCCCAGAAGACATTGGGGGGGGAAACCGAAGGAAGAGCGTTTGATTTAGTTGCGAAATGACTTCTGGGATAGGTCGTTCAAATGCTTCGATTGGAGGCGTAAGCTCCCACAGGCCTTTTCGGAGCGAGAAAACTTCTCATCCCATCAAGCAACGGGAAAGCGACGCCGGGAACGGCGCGCCGAAACCGGCATCGATTTGCGGGTGCTGCGCGCGCAGGTGGGAGAAACGGGCCCTTGCAGGTGAGGAGTTTCGCGCAGTGTCTTGAAAAGGGCAGCTGCGTCAGCGGCCGTTGGTCCCGGAGATAAGTGGGGTGTGTGTGGGTAGAAGGCTATGTCAGAGGACGATCTGTTGGACGATCTGGCTGAGAGTTTCCCAAGCAACGGCCCGCGATATCTCCCGGTTTTTAATAGCCCTGCCCTCTTACGTCGTGGGTCTAATTTATTTTTAAGCCCGTGGCTAACCCTTCATTTTACTACATGAAATTGATATTAAGATTGATATTCGTCCTGCCTCTTGGGACAGTGAATTTTTCGAAGCAGGTGGATTCAGGTTTTTTTTTCTTTTGGATTCAATTTTTTTTAAGACTCGGGAGTGAAAGCTCTTGCAGGTTACCTGCTTGAGATTATATCGTTAGGTTCACAAGGACGAAAGGCAATAATTTATATGAGAAGAAACAGCCCTTCTCTCTAGAAAATCATTATAACCGAGCTTTGCACGTTGAAATCTCCAAACTGTGTAACAGAGGTATGGTAACATAATTATGTGGCAGTGGTCACATAAATAATAACTATTGCATAAAGGCAATAGTTGCATAGTTTGCTTTTATTTATTTTATATTTTTCCCATTGTTTTCCCCCTTTTTAAATAGGAAAAATGCTATTTTTTCATTACAAATTGCTTTTTTTAAATAGAATTCTTAGTGTGATTGATGTATTGATTATCAAATGCAAAGTCATATATATCTGGCAAGCCAGCCTGCTTTCTTCTTTTAGATATATATATATTAGTATCTCTGTAGTAGAGGGTAACTAATTTGTGAGCCTCCAAAAAAGTTAAGGAATTAAGCATTCCTTGGTAAGAAAAGAATGCTTTCCCCCAATTAATGTTTTCTCACTTCCTCTTACCTATCCAAAATCACAAAGATGTGGACATATTGCAATCATGGATTCAGGCCCATCAGATAAATATATTGGTTAAGTCTGTCTTAAAACAAGGGTTTTAAAAAAGGAACATAGCCAGTTTGATCTAGGTACCAGGCTACAAAGTGGGAAACTGTTGGGTTCTAGTCCTGCCTTAGATATGAAAGCTAGCTGGGTAACTTTGGGCCAGTCACCTTCTCTCAGCCCAATCTACCCGCAAAATAGAAGGAGGAAAGGGTGTTGGATATGTTTACTGCCTTGAGTTATTTGTAAAAATAATACAAGCAGGATACAAATAAAATAAAAAATTAAACTTAACTTACTTCAATAGCATAAACTTGATGGGGAAGGAAAAGATAATATGCTCTTTGGCTTTCCCACAGTTGAGATAGCAAGGATCAAGACTACTATGGAAGATTTTGATGGGGACTTCAGTCACAGAAAAGCCATTATGTCTGAATTATGTTGCAATCAGATTGCTGCAAACATCCTGTGAGTCTTTTCTCTCTGGAACAATTTTATTGTTTACTGCCCAACCAGGGGGGGGGGAGGTGAATGGATCAGAGAGAGAAACAAAAAAAACCCTATAATAGGCACAACCTGTAATGTGTATTTCTTTAATCTACATTTCTTAGTCCTTGAAAAACAAAGAACTTAACTTGAGTTTGATTCTTTTTCTGATCTCATCCAATTATATTGTTATGCTTGGTGATTTAACTGTACTGTATTAACATTTGGTTGTTAGCGATGGTTTAAATAGTCCAACAGATCCACTGGTGTGCAAGTCCCAACATTGCGGTACAGTGCTTGCTGTCTCTGCCTAGTGTGCAATAATATGTTTGCCCCAAAATTCTACTAGAGATAAATTAGATTAATAAATAAAACAAATACCTTTGCTTTCCAATTTTAAAATTTTTATTTGTAGATGATAACATTGCAAAGCTAGAGGGCACACTTATCAAAGTGACAAGTACTATTGATATACTAGAAAATTGCAGCTCCACATTTTTTGATTGCGCTGATGATATGTCCAACCTCTTACTGCCAGGGTACAGGATCTCAGAACCTTGGTGGCTTTTACTGACCCAGAGGATGGAATACTGGTTCGTACTCCAGATGGTGAGTGGCTAGTAGGTTCTTCCATGCCTGTTTACCATCACCATGAAGTACTTTGTTGGACAACTCTTTGTCAATTACAGTTGTCCTATGATGGGGAATCTGTAACTAAAGAATTAGAACACTAATACTGTTGGGCTATTAAACATGCTGAAGTACCTAAAGAGGCCTTCAGATGCCAGAAATAGTGTGAAGTTGTGCCAACAAACCTCATGTTTGTCTACACACAAAAGTATTACAGAATTGTAATTAATACAGAGCACCAAATATCATTTTGGATGCCGTTGTGGAGAATTGTCAAAACAAAATGAAGTTGCTTTATGTTCCAGATTTGTACATAATCCTTCCAAGTGGTAATAGTTGCACATCAGCGCAAAGATATTATTGTATTAGAAATACACAAAAGGGAACACATAATTTACCAAAGAAGCCACTAGTTCAGTGTTGATGAACCTATGGCACGCGTGCCAGAGGGGGCAGGCATAGCCCTCTCTGATGGCACGCGCACTGTCGCTAGGTTACTTCCGGGTCTTCATTTGGGCCTACCCACACACCCCTGCTCTATGCTGACCTGTATTTTCTAAATTTTGAAGCATAGCTGATCGGCGCAGCAGCTCAGATTGCTGCGCCTCGACTGTTCTTCTTTGTAATTGAAGATGTGCGCACAGCACGTGTTTGGTGTACATGCGCGTGAAGTGCGTGCAAAGCGAATTGGTTTGGGCACTCAGTGCCGAAAAGGTTCACCATCGCTGCACTAGTTTATGCTAAATATCTCTGTCCTTAAATAAAAATCAAAATGTGATGTTATAGATTATTTAATACTACCAAGTTTATAATGCTCACAATTTTGGGTGGTATTCTGCAGTAGATCATAGATTTCCTCAATTTGTATTTTACATTTTATTTCTTATAAGGAAGAACTTTGCTTTCATTTAAGGTGGCTGATCTTTAATATAAGTTCTTGGTAGGTTGGTACCGAGATTACCCACTATTCTTAATGAAATCTTAATTAAAATGAAGTTCTGTTCCCTGGGCTAAAATCTAAAGCACTAAAAATTGACCAGTTGAGAGTTTCTCTACAAATATAATTATTAGATGTTTGCACTTGTAAAAGGAGATGCGCTAATGGCATTCAATCTGGAAAGCACAGCAGAAATAGGTTAGAATGTATACTCTTGTAAAATCATAATAGCATGGCAGGTTACAGGATTATAGATTTATTTAAAAATAAATAGGAAAAAAATCACATAATATCACAAGAAATCTCGTAATAGAATCTAGTTAGAATCTATTTATATAATGTCAATATTGTTTATAAAAACAAAAGTGATCCCAGCTGAGATAATAGATTAGATTAATGTTTGTCTCTTAATTTTTTTCTCTCTCTTTTTGTTTTAAAGTTTTGGTACTTCTGATCTTGAAATCTCCTTATGTAAATGAAAAAGCAGATATCAATAATGTGTCCTTACATATTTGCATGTAACTCTTCCTTTTTGTTTAGGAGGTGTTAAACATCCTCTGAGAAACAGCTGAACAACTTATTTGGCTGCAGAAAGACCCAAATCAAGGTAGTATAAACAAGCGATCATCAAGAATGGGAGACGAAGGTGCAGGTGAACCCTTTGTGGGTATTGTGACTGATGGGGCCACAGATTATGAAGGCATCCTTCCATCAGATACAGTTTCCCTGAGTGACTCAGATTCAGAAGATTTTGAGTTTGCAGGCAGTGCTGAAGTTGATGCTTTGTCCCCTGAGGAGCCGCTTCCTTCAGATGACGTGGATTGTGAATCAAATAAGAGTGGGGACTCTTTGCACAACAGCAAAAAATCAGTTGTTCAGCCCTTCCATTTGAAAGGTATGAGCTCAAGCTTTTCACAGCGCAGCCAGAACATTTTTGATTGTCTGGAAGGAGCAGCCAAGCAGGCAGTGCCCTTGACGGGTGAAGACAATGTCATTGATAGAAGGTTTAAACGCCCTCTGCCACCACTCAGCATTTCAAACAAGATGTCTGCGGAAAGCTTTGGAAGACAACGTGAGCCAATTCAGTCTTATAAAAGTTCCCCACCAGTACCTGATTATGTGGCCCATCCAGAACGCTGGACCAAGTACAGTTTGGAGAATGTTGCAGAATGTAGTGATGATACCAACAGATCAATTGCTATGGAGTTCTTTAGTGGCTTGAACAAGGGTAGAAAGGAACAAAGCTCAACACGTCCTGAAAATTATACACCATCTTTCAACCAGGATGCTTCTAGCTCTGGTGCAGGAAGAATTATCTTCAGCAGACCAGTAAAGGCAGGCTTAGACAGGTCAGAAAAAAAAAGAGGAGCTTCAACAGAGGAAAAGTTGGAGGCCAACATTGTTAATGCAAACCAAGAGGCCAGTGAAAGGCCTCTGGGTAACTTGGATGCCCAGAATAAAGGTGATGTAGTTGTACTAGATCCCTCAGAAAGCAAAGAGAAAAAAAAGGAAGACCGGGAGCTGTTGGAATTGGAAGAACGAGGTACTAAAAGAGCCAACACAGGTTCTCCAGAGGTACCTGAAGAGAATGTGACAACAGCCATAGGGTTTCATGGTAGCAAGAAAAGGAGTAGGAAACATTTCCGACCCAAAGCTAACCATGATGAAGAAGAAGAATCCTAAAAGCCAGAAACATATTTGTCTTTTTCCAGTGATAGCTTACTCAAAATATTATGTTCATCATTTGCATGCATTTGGGCAATTGTTTTCCTTAACATGCTTGTTGCTGTGACTAAGAATACTTGTAACTTTGCCCTTTCCGACAAAATCCCGCTGTGTTTTGCAATAAATATAAGACATTTTGCCTTGAGATAGTCCAACAATATATGTGGAGTTTCTGTTTCTGAAGGGAGGTTCAGCTATTCATACCAAAACTTTTAACAATATACTGTATTGATATCTCAACCAATTCATAACTGACAAAACATATCTGGTGGATGAGGCACAAGATTTATCAGTTTATTGTAGCTGAGGCAAAGGTTTAATCAATATTATTCCACAGTATGAAGCATGAAATATGACAACTCATATGTTGTTTGGCTAGAGACAAGAAAATGTAAACATACAGTGTGTTAAGATCATAGGGAAAGTGTTAAGGAATTGGAAGAGATGCTTCCTAAAATTAAAATACAGCCAACCAAGCCACACTTAGACTTGATTGGTTCAGACTGTTGACCACAACTTCCCTGAAAACTGAAAGATTTTTCCCCCTCCCTACTTGGAAGCTTCTAAAGTACATGGATTTGTGTTGACCGAACTGTTTATGTAAGAATAAAGGAGCTTAAAATAGTATTTCTAGCAGAATATCCATTTGATATTTTTGGTGTCAATTAGAAATGGGAACAACTGCTTAATTAGGTTGAAAATTCTGTACCTGCATGTTAGCAGCTAGCCGTTTGTGTCAAAAATTAGTTTTCTCTGTACTCTTATGGTACCCCTTTTTACCCATTAGCCCTTTTCTACTTGTCACACTTTCTGCCTTCACATTTAAGAAAGCAAAACGCCATCTCATTCAGCTAAAGTTCTCTTGTACAGCTACCCCAGCATTACTCTCACCTTGGCATGTTTGGTCATGAATAAATGCATTGGCTGGAAAAAAAAAATGTTTTATTACTGTTTATAGGTAATGCTCATTGAGTTATCACAATTGGAAATGGTAACTCAACTCATTAACAAAGCAATCACTAAGTGAAACTGCAGCAATGTTTATTATCTTACTTCACCTTTCTTTTGCCCTGAAAGATCATAAATGCAACCATTGGTCACAAAGTTACTTTTTCATCACAGTATTAATTGCGGTCACTGTCTGGGGCAACTTTTAAATTGGGACTACCTATATATTACAATGCCTAACGCAGTCTAATTATTTTATACAAAAAAGACTTATTAAATATTTGGATTGAAACTTTTGTACTACAATGACACTAAAGAATTAAAGGTAATGTAGTTGTACTAAGGTTTGGTCTAAATGAATTTACAGAGTCACATGGCGTAAAATTTATTTTAAAGGTGAAGATTGAAATAAAAAAACGTAATATTTTTGAGATTTCAGTAGATAATTTACTGGAAACACATTGGACATAATGTAAAAGGAAGGCATGTAGTTATGACACGGTGCTCTGACATTAAAAGAAAATATCCATTAGGTATTTGAATTGACAAAATTATACAGAGAAGTGATCTGTCACAATCAGTTATCGATATACATCACATCGTCAAACAGACTGGTATCTACCCCATCTTCATTTTCTGGAGCAACCATTTGATCAGTGCCTGCATTTATGAAACATGAAAATTTAAATGAAAATATTGGTTATATAAAGAATGAGCAGTGATATCTGAACAAGTTACTTCTTGTAATGCCACTTATCAAGGCTAGCTTGTCTTTTAAAAACCTTAACATATTTTCAGTGAATTTCAGTAGAGATGTTCAAGAATGGGAAAACAATACGCCTGCAATCTTTAAAGATTAATCTGGCAAGTTATGGACCAAATTCCACTACCTCATGCCTAGAAATTGAAAACACTTCCATTTTTATACTGTAAAATATTTACATTTTTACACTTCCATTTTTTACTATACATGTTTATTATTTTTTTTGTTAAAATCCATTTGTGCTTGCTTTTAACATACATTATCAAGTTGTTTTGTTTATTTTTACCTGGCTTAAATGAGAAACAGGTATGAGATCTTCCATATTCAAAAGAAGCTCTAATCCCCAAAATCTGGGAGCTCTTGGGCAACGCTATCTTAATGCTCATAATTGAGAAAGTGAGATTTTTGTTCTCATTAGCAGGTGTTAAAATTAACCAGCTATGTGGCTAATTTGTGCTGTTGTGTGGGGGATATTTTCCCCCCTGTCTATATGCAATTCTTAAATATCCTAAGTTTGATATTCAAATACCTGTCCTGTGCCTGCCGAGGGAGTATTGTGCTATCGTAAGGTTAATCATTATATAGCATATTCGTTTTAGTGCAGAGAAACATAGCTGTAAGAAAGAGGTATGTTTGAAGATGCCACAGGACCATTCTAAAGGGAGAGGGGGTGCTTGCTTTGTTTTGGTACTTTCGGGTCAATTTTGACTCCTGGTAACTGCCTGGACAAGTCCCTGCAGTTTTCTTGATAAGATTTTCAGGAGTGGTTTGCCTTTGCCTTAGGGCTGAAAGAGAGTGACTAGCCCAAGTTCACCAGCTGGCCTCATATTCAAAGAGAGACTAAAACTCATAGTCTCTCATTTTCTATTCTGGTGTCTAACCACTACACTTCCAAAGTGGAAATGAGCACACACAGGAGCAGACTTGCTGATGCTAAGTAGATCCTAAATTAGGCTGTACATTCCTAGACTATCGGAACAGGCAGAAAGAATAACCATAGGGAACTAGAGGATGAGCTGCAACCAAGACAGCTGTCAACTAAAACCTGAGTCCGGGGCAGAACTGTAACCTGAGAAAGTGTCTCAGATAAGCTGTTCCCTAGTTCACACAAAGGGACAGAGGGGAGAAGCACATTCAGACTTGCAAGATTCTGTTACTACTGTAACACCTTATGAAAGTAATACCTGAATTCATGACTTTGGTTTCCTAGTCTAGTAGACTGACGGCTACTTTCAGATAAACTAAAAATGTTGAAATTGTTTCAGTCTGAAAATGTGTTTTTGAAGGGCACTCAATATTATTTAGTACTAGCCAATAACCTGGCTTCGCCCGGGTATGTATGCCTTGAGCAGGGAATGCTGCAGCCTACAATTCCCAGCGTTCTTTGCCCG
>JANHJO010002165.1:425951-444731 GCA_032468235.1 Pseudoxyrhopus heterurus | reverse complement strand
GAAGGAAGGAAGGAAGGAAGGAAGGAAGGAAGGAAGGAAGGAAGGAAGGAAGGAAGGAAGGAAGGAAGGAAAGATGGTAGAAACTGTTAAAGCTTCAGAATGATTTGCTAGAACAAAGTTCTACATTGAGTTTACAAAAGAATCAGGTAAACTGATGCAGCTGACACTCAGCAGCAGCATCTATAAGGGATAGGCTTAGGAACCAGAACCTCGAAGTGGAACAGAATTTAACAGGGAAACAAGAAGATGTAGCAAAAGAGGACAATTGGACTTTGCCATTTCTGTCATAACTTCTGAAGAAACACCCCAGCCAAAGGACTTGGAAGAATCTGTCATAAACTTCATTGATGTCACTGAATCTAACTTAAACCTAAATCCAAACTTTTTAGACTGATTTTCAAGTTGAAGGACTAGAACGGGCTTTTGTCGTAGGTAACCAGAATGCATTCATATTTGCCTTACACTGCTGCCTTCATCAATTCTATCTTATGCAAATGATGGCTTTACCCATGTGTAACTAAATGTCTCTAGCTGGTATGATTCAGTGATAGGACTTATAATACTGTGCAAATCAGCACACGCTCTTAAGCTTTGAATTGCTCTATGTCTATCATGGTGGATTATGCCATTCATCATAGTGAATACAATAAAAGCATTAGAGTACAGATAACTTCTGATATAGTGCAATGAGAATGCTATGGACTGATTTATTATCATCTGCCGAAGCCCCTTTTATCAAAAAGTAGGATTGCTGAGGTACTGTAAATTAAACTCACAATCTATTTTATCCAGTGGAATTTGTCCAAATATTTGAAGATAGGGACGATATAGGACCCTCCTGAAAATCCACTCAGCACGACTGTCATCAGGATGAAGCAACGCTTGTGTGGCTACACCATACGCAATAAGCCACACACTCAGGAAAAAGAGAAAGAAAAAAACATCCTTCATCTGTGAAAAAAATAAAATAAATGAAGAACTAAAATCTGAAACTCTCTTCCCTGAACATTTTGTGCTCTCCAGATGTGTTATAGTTCCAAGAATCTGGAAAAGTCAAGTTGGGGGCTACTGGATTAGAAACATTCAAAGAGAATCACAATGGATTTCTTTTCCTTGTCACCATGTATTCTCAAAAATCCTCTTTCATGCTGAACTAAGACTTAGACTTATTGGAAGGACGATTTTGGTTTAATGCATGCTGTACAAATATGTTAGAATCCAAAGTTATTAGTCATATATCTAGTCAAATTGAGCACACATACACACACACAAATGTTGGAAAGAAAAGTTTCCTTCTGTGGCTTTTGCAGGAGAAATTTCTTCTGCTGTAGTCAGGGTTTCCCCTTTCTTTTAACGTCTAAGACTTCCAACCTAGCAGAAGTCCCTTCAAATATATTGCATTCAGAAGATAAATATAAGCATTTCCTAAGAGTGGAATTTCTTTTTATTTCTTCAACATTACATTATACTGACTTTCTCTTCAAAACAGTGTCGAAGATAGCTCATTAAGATTCAAATACAGTTTTAAAAGTTGAGATAAAAAGTAAAAGGAAGCAACAAAGAAAAAAAAAGTTGGCAGGTTTCTAAATGCAGATTGGAAGACATGGGGGAAGAGCCTTTTATGTGTGCCCAGCACCTGGCACACTGACAGCAAGGAAATCTTCCAAAAGAATGTCTGGTAGATGTCTTAGTAAGTCGATACATTAATAAAGGCATATATGGGGCTGGATGTAATGATACTTAGACATTTGAAATTAATAGCATAATTTCCCCTGAGCCTGCTGGATTGAAAACCAGGTCCAGCCCCATTTATTTTCATTTCTTTCTGCAATGCCGCACTTACCATTCTTTCCACAATGATAATTTTTGGGCCCAGTTGTTTATGAATGGCAAAAATATGAATCAGTCTCAGAGTGAACACCATAAAATCAATTGCGAGTACCGTTCGACCATCATGAAAGGTTGAATTGAACATTCTGGAGGGTGAAGAAACATTCTTGTATTGATATTTAATTTATACCTTCCCTTTCCACCCTTATAAGAGGGATGAAGGCAGTTATCGTGAAAAAGATTCAAAAATAAAGTAAAATAAAATAGGAACATAACAAAAAGGCACAATTAAAACATAAACACATAACTATTAATATCAGACTAAAACAGCTCAAACTACATTCTTTTCTAAATACAGGTGTAAATTTATGTTTCCAAAAGTCTATGGGCCATACTGAGAACCTCTACAGACCTCTATGGGCCATAGCTTGCAAATAATGCTCTCTTCATATTCCCAAGGAATACTCTCTGAAATTGGGGGAATCCTTATAGAAGTCTCTTCGGCTAATCTGATCCAAGATCGTGACAAATCACCAGGTGCCCAGAAAGCAATTAGCAACCAGTGCTGGTTTTTCAGGCATGATAAAAAAAAATTATTTTGCACCATTTAGATACTGGTTTATGTGTTTATTTATTCCATTTATATGGCAGCCCATATAAGTGACTCTGGCTGGATTAAATACTCAAATAAATACTTGATTGAATTTTTCCAGGTATCCTCTGATTCTTACAGGAACTGAATAGTTATTTCTGATAACTGAACATTTCTGATTCTGAACTCGGGATATTTTCATAATTTCCACTTAAGGTAAATGTCTGTGGTCATCCAGGTCATGTTTGTCCTAAAGATGCTTTTGCAAGAGGCAACTGGACTTTCTGGTTTTTCTTTGAAGACATTTCTTCTTCACAGCTGAAGAAGCTTCTTGGATGAGAAGCAAAACGTCTTCAAAGAAAATCCAGAAAGTCCAGTTGCCTCTTGCAAAAGGACCTTTGGGTCAACTTATGGTAGTTATGGTAGTCCCATGCTTGGCAACTTAGTGCCTTTTAGGACTTTTTTCTCAGCACTGTATCATCTCTTCTCTCACTACCTGTAATATCATGCTTTTAAAAAAAGGGGAGGGAGAAACATATGAATCCACATACCTGCAAGTGATTCCAATGATGAACAAGGAAATAGCCAACATATCACACTTGTTCCAATTATCTTCTACATAGAGCTTGAATTTTTTTATTAGATTCATGCCTCCATCGGTAAAGAAACTCTGCAAGTTAACAGCTATTATATTAACACTTTCATTCCCTCATCAGTTCAACATTTTAAAATTGAGTATGAATTATATGACAATTGCAAATAAGGATCAGTTTTTTTCCTAGGCTTTCTATATGCATCTGAATAACTGAAAGATCTTTCATTCCTGAGCATCCTACTGCTTGGAAAATTATTTTTATGGGCTTGGATGATCCACCTGACATAGTCATGTTGTTCATGCCCGCCTATACTTAGCATCCCAAGATGGGATCTATAGAATCTGAAAATTAATTCATTGATTCTGAACTATACATTATACAACATTTTATCAGACTTCATGATTATAGGAGACTTTTGTTGGAGAGTGGGACCCTAGCTCTTTAATGTACTTGCATTCTGACAAAGTCTTCATACTCTAGTTTGATACATCATGGAAATACTTGTGAGTCTTTATTTGTAGTAACAAACCCAGGAGCAATTCGTCACTGAAGCTGCCAGATTTCCACAGTTGCGATGGAATAACTGCTGAATTTAAAACTCAGCGTGAACTAAGCTAGATATTTGCATGGGATATACTGGCTGATGTGTTTGCAGCAATGTCCTAAATCCCATTCAGTTTTTCCTGTGCCAAAATGTAATGAATTCAATCAATATTGACTGTAGTTCAAGACTTTTTGCATAGCTGCAGCTGAAAAAATGCAGATACATGCGATTTCTCTTCAAAGGGGAGGAAGAGGAAAGGATATGAAATAGTTGAACTAATGCAATAATTTATTCTTATCAACCACTTGCAGATTTCTACTTCCTGAAGCCATTAATAATCTAGAAAGACCCATTCTTTCCTCTTGGCTGTATAAATCTTTCAGCACAGAAGCTCCAGTCTAGATCAGGATGCTAGTGTCTATAGTAAAATGCTAGCATTTATTTTTTCTTTCTTTTTTTGCCATGTTCTGGTTTAGAGAGGTTCAATGACCTGATAAATTTAGCAACATGGCAGACAGCACAGAGTAAATCACCAACCTGTCTGATTTCTTCCAAGACTAGTGTAAAGACCCAGAAGTAGAGTATGCTCTCCTTGATAGCGGGACCTTTAGGTGGAGGTTTAAAATCCACTAAGAGTACATAGGCAAATAGAAAGAGAAAAGCAAAATACATAACAACATTCCCCATAAAGACTATAGCAGGAGCAGTCCAGAATTTTTTCCATCGTGTAAACATAAATGTTGCATAGGCAATATTCTCAGAGGCAGGTTCTGCTTCTAGTCTGGCATCAGCCCTGCAAAAGTGAAAGAACAGACCCATAGCAATGCATTTCTCAACATGAATCTGCCAAAGGCTCAGACTGGCTTTACAGAGATGTTGATCATTCTATTTTTCCCAAATTCTTCCATGAAAATTAAGCAACTGCATCCAGTTAAGTTTTCTCCCCAATTCAATTGTAATTGCTATATTTAAATAGATTTATTCCCCACCTAATCAAAATACAGGGATACTTAATGCATCTTTTTAATAATGACAACCAATGAAATCTTAACTTCATTGATATGAAATAGATTGATCTCACTGATTCCAATGGTAAGTTGATCAACAGATACCCAATTTCCCCCCCCCTAAGATTCAGATCATACAGGTAGAAGTTCATAATGTTTCAGGAATGAGTTCCTAGAGTCCATCTATTAGAAATAGCAAACAGCATCAAAAGAACTGATCAGTGCAAATCTCACTGCAAGTCAAATTTACATATCTTTGAATACCATAGTGGTGGCATCACATTCTATCTAAAGTGACCCTTAATGGATTGAAAAGAGGTTTACATCTAAACAGCAT
Source organism: Pseudoxyrhopus heterurus (assembly GCA_032468235.1). Lineage (NCBI taxonomy): Eukaryota > Metazoa > Chordata > Lepidosauria > Squamata > Pseudoxyrhopus > Pseudoxyrhopus heterurus. The sequence continues at coordinate 439,825 of JANHJO010002165.1, read as the reverse complement.
TTCTAATCTGCATTTATGATAATTTATGAGCAAGCATAACCAGATTTATGATAACAAACATCTAAATATGTGAATAGATGTAATGATATTTGAAATAATATTTAATGGGAGGTGGAGAAAGGTGAAGAAAGATTCTCCCTAGATCAGATAAGTGGGGGAAGAGCTCCATAATGGGCAGAGAAAGAAGCTCAGAACGGATCCTTCCTAAGTTATCAGCCTACAAAAAGAGACTACAGGAAATTTGTACTTTCAGACTTGCAAAATTCTGTTAATGTAGACTTACAATAAATTAGAAATAGCTCATTTAATGAAAATTTGGGGAGTGGGGGCGCAATAGCATTTTAACCCTGGAAATCAATTTAAAATACTCAGAATAATTCTCCCTGAATGCAACATAGCTTACTTTTGAGTTGACAGGCACAGGACAGAGATTGGGAAAGAGAGTCCCATCTCTTTGTCTTTATTGACATTGGAACTCTGATGCAAGAGCATCCAGGGTTGTAGAAGGGGGTTGTAGAAGCCTCTGTAGGTTGAATGAAGGTCCAAATAATACCAACAATGGAAAGTCAATGGACTTTGAAACTAATAGAGCTAGCTGACATAGCAGAATCGACTGCCTTGTTTAGAGACAATACTTTGATTAAATTTCTTGTGATTTGGAGACCACTGTGTTCTCCTTATCTTACAAGATAAGGAAAAAAAAAACAAATCTGGAATTTGAGGACAAGATTTGATTCAACCAGTGAAATAGTGTAGTTTTTCAAACATACAGTTATTCATATTTGACAATTTATTGTGTGTTAGATTAAAATTAAGAGAGGACACTACGATAGCATACTTTCATTAAGACACCTTGTAATGAGGCTTCTGATGGATTTCATCTGATCTAGCATCTCTTTTGATTATTTTATATTTATATTGCTGTTCTGTAATTCACAATGTGACTGATGGTGAACGGTAATGAACACCAGGAGCTGATTCTAAGGAGGAGACTGTGTACAGAAAGAAAGCTTTCAAATGAAGCTCAATGGAACTGACTCCTACTGCAGTTTTTAAATTTCCCCTGGCATTTTTATTAAACATTAAATGTAGCCATTATAAAAAGAGCAATTCTTTTGAGCTCTGGGTGAGCAAGTCTGCAGTGAGGTTATATATACATTTGATATGAGTGCTCATCCCAACCATTCCCAAAGCAACAAACTAATATTAAAAAACTGCAGTAATAATTTCACTGCAGGAATATCAGAAGCAAAGGTGGTCAGGGTGGATATTGCATTAAAATTCATCATTAAAGAAACAGTGGACGAAGCAGAATTCAAGCTGCCTAGTGACTATGGTATTAAAGCTTGGGGTTTTTTCAGCATATTTTTAAAAAAACACAAACCATTCTTTGTACTTAATGGAGCCAAGCTTCCCAACATAGTGGATTTAGATCTTGCTATTTATATTTAATATTTAAGTAACACACCAAGTATTTATATATTTTAACCAAAGTGACAAGTGTTTGACATCCTAACTAGAGGCCGAACTTAACCATCTTCTAAATTACATATTTTCTTGGCTGTATATTCCATTCATTTCAGTGGAGCTTAGGGGCAAGAAATATATTTCATAAAGCAATGAAAGAATTTCTTGGATTTGCATGTCCACTGAGAATTGGAGGTGTAAAGATAATTATTGCCAATGACCAAACATCTATAACCATAATTTTGCTCTTGTTCTGTTTGGAGGAAAGCATTAATAAGACTGCTTCATTTAACAACAACAAAAAACAACTTCTATATCTCTGCAAACAGATTTTAGCCAAAAGGCATTCAGTCTGAACTGAAGAAGATTCTTGGATGAGAAGTGAAACGTCTTCAAGTAAAACAAAGAAACCCCAATTGCCTTTTGAAAAAGCACCTTTGGGACAACTATGACCTGGATGACTGAGAATCTCCATAGACAAGAAGGCTACAGTTCTAACTTCTAAAGACATAATGATAGAAAGCCCCTCTGCCCCATGCAACATTTCAATATATGCAAAAGGAGAAGCCACACAGTTGCGACTTGTGGAAGGGCACTGACATGCTGTATTTTTCTCTGCATTCTGCAGCATTTGTGCAGGTGGATTTTCATACTCATAAAAATAACTGTTAAACATAACAGCTAAAAATAACAAATTGAGGGATTCAAATGTTTAATAAAGTATAGCTTTGACATTGTAAAGAAAAGTACATCCTTCATCAATTTTAGATTATACTCCACAGTATATTTAACATGGTTGGATGATGGTCATAGCAATTACAATTAATAAATACATCTTTTTAAAAAAATATTTCTAGAGCCATGTATGTAACCTTACTTTGTTTTTGTGTAGGACAGCAAAGTCCTTTCTGTATCAAGACTATCAAGATCTTTGAATGATTCTGAGTCCTCCACTGACTGTATTTCCTCACTGCAAAGAAACAGATTTTATGTTTAATGATATTGAAAACAAATCTGTTTTTCACAGTTGAAGTGACAATACAATTTTCATTTTTGAGATTATTACAAAAAAGCTACAGTAACAGATGCTCTGGTTGCATATTTTTGAGCCATGCTTTAAAAAATACACACAGGAGTAACTATATTACAAAACATTACAAAAATGTAAGAATTTATCTGATTAAAATTTACCTCAGCATAAAATTAAAAACAAACTTACCTCAGCATAAATGACAAATCCAAATTAAAACTAGCAGAATCATCCTTCTGAGATTTTTTATTATGCAATACAAATAAATCTACACAGATCATATTGCATCTAAATAGCCTGGTGGAAAATATACATGTGGAACAGGCAGTTATGATATACTTTTTGCCCAAGGAATTTTAGGGTTGGGGGAGAGAACAGTTGTGAAGCTCTGGAAGTACAATTTAGATTGTTAGGTATGGAAGCTCAAAGCAAGTATCTTAAGACAGGGGGCTTTTTTGGCTTAAAACGGTGGCATTAGCAAGAGCCAAAATGGGCAATATGCCAGAGAGCAGGACAAAGAAACAAGGCTGGGATTGTAACACCACTTGTGCCATCTTGCTTATTTGGATGCCTCCAACCCTATGAATGCCTCCCTCTTGAAGGATACCTTTTTATGCACAAGGTTACTTAGCCCAAGAGAAGTGAAAATTCTCAAGATGTGAACAAAATGAACCTGAGCTTCACAAGATGCAGGGAGATGTTTTGGGACAGGCAGGTTTCTATACAAGAGACATATATTCTTTCTGAGACAAGTTCAAATCAGGCTGCTGATATATTGCTTCAAATAGAATATATAAAAAGCTTTCTATTGGTGGTGCCTTTAGAAACAAAAGGGAAGTGAATAGACATGTCCTGTGGTGCCTGTGGCATCTCTGAACTCTGAAGTCTGACTACAAATTTGTCAGTACATATTTGTAGTAATGTTTGAAGTAAAAAAAATAAATGAAGTAGTAAGTGGCCACCCTGGAGCTCAAAACTAAAGAAAAGAGGCAAAACAGCAAGAGCAACACAGGAAGCAGCTCTCCATTTAAAGAAAAAGAAACAAAGGAAGACAGAAATAGCTTTGAGGTCCTAACAGGGGTGAAAGCTCTAGTTATTTAGAGAAAGAAGAAGAAACAAGACAACTAAGCAAGAAAGCCAAAGGTAAAACCCTGAAAGGCAGAGGGGATGCGGTTGTGGAATATAGAACCCACCCCACATACACACATACACAAAGAAATGTGTTTGGTTTTCCTCTGTCCGAGACTGAAGCAAAATGGCAAAAATGCATCTCCATCATCAAGCTTTTCACTATTATTTTAATGGTATTTTATTCAAATTATTGATTTTATGGATGGTAAACTGCTTTGATTGCTCCTACAAATAAGGAAGACAGAGCATACATTCAACAATTGCATAAATACATTGCAGCTGCACCCTGCAGGAAGAGAAGAGAAGAACCATTGTAATTGATCTTTATGCTATGAAGAGCAGACATTGTTGGCCAGATCTGTCAGTGCATGAAATATTCTGGACACTCAGAAAAGTGATGCATGCAAACATGATCCCTTGATTTTATCCGTAGCATAATTATTTTAAAATTGACACAAAAGCAGAATTCAGACAGAGCCCAACTTATAATCACTTGGAACTGAAAGGAAAGTGTACTTCTATGTCTACATTTATGAACCATCCAAATGCAGTAGAGGGGAAATTGGCTGAAAAGACAGTATAAAATACAATAGCTAATTAAATATATTAAAAGGTCATTAGGGAGCGTGTGTACCTCAGAGTACACACTTACAGACATTTGCAAAGAAATGTCATGTATAAAAGTTTCTACGCTAATATGCCGCCCAAAATCAACGTTTTATATATAAATTAATAAATATCACTGAAAGCCAAGTATGACAGTTGGAATGCTTAGTTTCAAAGGAGAACACAATATTGGCATAATGAAAACCTGCTGTAAATGGAGAGACCTTGTAAAATGCAACCACCTCTGAATATGGCTTTTATAATAGGGATAAGGTGCCATGTCCTGGGAATAATATTGTTCTAAACCTTGAGAGAACATAATGTTTTGCTGGCTAGAATTCTGAAAATGTGAACACTTGTTCATAGCATTATAATAGGTAGCAATATAAAGAATCTTAAAATAATTTAATAAAAGTACATGATAATTTTCCCCTGATAAAAACAGTGAGAAGGGAATCTGAAGAGGAACATCACTTTGATTACCCTTGCACCAGGAATATAATTGCTCCAGTCATAGAGAAATAAGGAACTTGTCATTCTGAACTATAACCACTTATCTTTGACCATTTGTTTCCTCCCTAGCAAGAAGTAAAACAACAGCATAATTCGCAGAAATTAAAACAGGAACTTTCTGTCTGGTTCCATCGGGAATGCTAGGAAGAAATTCATTGCCCATTTCTATCATAAAGATTGAATAACCCCGATTCCTGCCAGTAAAGACATGACTCAGTGATAAATGAGTTACTGTATTTCCAAATGAGTAAGAAATAGTTTTGTTTATTTCCAAGTAATCTGAATCTGGTATCTCTCACTGGGTATCTCCCACACAGCTCTTGATTCTCCAAGCTGTTCTCCTTCCAATGCCAATCAAATACTGCAGGGCTGAACTCTTGCATTAGTCATTCACTTGGACAAAATGTTCTCATGATCTTTTGGAACTATTACTGTCCTCAAAGTTCTAATTTTCTTCACTCATGCCTTGGTCTTAATAAGTCATCTTTAAAGTTTAAACTGTCCACTGTGGACCTCACCCCATTCCTAAGAGGTCCGTAAAGGGTGTGTGCATAAGCGCACCAGCGTGCCTACCATCCCTGTCCTACTGTCTCCATTTACCTGTATATACTTACTTTATTCATGTTTATGTTTATACTTGTTATTTACTTGTTATCTTGTACATGTCTGACAAAATAAATAAATAAATAAAATAAATAAAAAAATAAAGGGAGAGCAGAAGTCAGGAACAGTGGGCTAAAGATTGTGAGTGACAAGCGAGTTTGCTTTCTCCAGTTACATGGTGTTTTTTAAAAAAAATCTGGGTTGAATATACTTTTTGAAATATATTCTTATTGCAAATATAAACAGCAAAGTTGTTTTAAACATGTTTTAAATGGAGAAAGTAGAATATTTTATTTACAGGATACAGAAGGAACATATTCTATTACATTTCAGTATTTGCAGGTCACTGTTAAACTGGTGAAATAGCCCTGACAAGAAACACAACCAGGAGTACCAGCTATATCTTTATTTTCGGTTATGTTAACAATCTTGCAAGTCTTAAGGTACCTCCTTTGTCTCACACTTTTACTCTCCTGAAAACTAGGGAGGGTTGCTTCTGAGACTCTTTTACCACCCTTCCTTCTTCAGACTCAAATTTCATTTATCAGACTGTTGCCTAGGATATGGCGCTCCCTCCTGTCTCCCAAGGTCTTTCCCACATAACATCACATGCTTGCATTCACTTTTTTTCCTTCCGGTTGATGCAAAATAATCTATGGTTCATACCTGAATGAAATCAAGTTAGTGTAAATCAGGAAAGGGCACCCAAATCCACAGATCAGATTCAAAATTGGGGTGGATGTTGACATGTCTCCCCACCAAATTTTTGTCAGAAATGCCTGAAATTTAGAGAAGATAGATGTGAAGAACCAATGATATAATAATTAAAAGACTAAGAAGGAAACAAAAAGACCAGAACACAGTCAATACTAGCAGCTAATACCAAAATCAGCAGGGATTACACCAGACAAACAATCAAGCAGAAAATAATACCCTGATCAAGAAATTACCAAGGAGGAAACTATACCATATCAACAATGGCAGGGTGTACTTCTGTTTTTAAACAGGGAACAAAACCCACACTCACTAGCATGAATGATACTAGTTAGTTGGGTAATGAAAGGTCTGCAAGCAAGCACCAATCTCAGAAAGTACCAAGCACTCCACAAATGATACACAAATGCATTTTACTTTGCTCAATAAAATTATAATAAAAAAAGAAAACAGGGTAAATCATAATACTTGGCTCTTTTCTTAAATCCAAGAGTCTAAAGCTATTCGATGTAAATGTGTTTTTCAACTTTTCACCTATCTCATAGGTTCCTCACCACAAGAACTTCAGGACAACTCTGGAATGAGTACAAATAATTTTGAAGGAAAACAAGACATATATTTCATAGCCAGCTGTTTCCCCTAAAACTAACTCATGAAGCTAGCCAGTTCTGCATTATCTCTATGAAGCTTCTTTATTTAGAAGAATCAGATTTCTTTTGTTTGAAGTTGAGGACTATCTTTTCTTTTTTTCAGCTTCTGAAGGTCTTGTTTTTGTTTTATTCATTTTCTATTATTTAAGAAAATTTATATGGCTGTCTACTCACTCTCATTAACTCTTGAGTGTCTTACAAAAATATTTCTTATTTTTAGATATTCTTGTACCTATTTTATCAGCTATTTCTTTTAAAAGGCAAAAAATCAAACCACCGTAACTTGCAACTTAATGTTAATTTTGGATGACACAATTTTGGAGGAGAAAAAATAGCATTGGGCATGACATGTCTACTAGGGCTGCCCGTTTTTACTGTGCAGGAACACTTATTTGGCTGATTTGCGGATTTACTTTAGGTAGATTTTTTTTAAGAAGTCAGTGTGGTGAGATGGATGGCTATATAAATTATTTTTAAAATGCAATATCTATAATAAAACAAAATAAAACAGTCCTGCTGCTGTTGGAGTCTTGAAATGGCTTCTCTGTTGCTTTGTATCCATAGCTTTGTACTTTGTAAAATCTTCAATATGTTGCCTTTAAACATTTACTATATGTGTTTGTCAGCCCTATTAGACCAAATTAGAAAATCAACTTCCCAGGAAGACTATGGTGGCCTACTGAGATAGGCCACCAGAAAACTCCAGTGGTGCTTTTCTTCCCTTCCTTCTTTTACCTCAGCAAATTGGGGGAGCGGGTGTTTGCCTCAGTCACTTCTTAATATTATCTTGCTTGCCAGGACCTCAAGGATGTTCCACCCTCTTTATCTAAGTTCTTACATATGTTCTCAAGAACATCCCCCATTAGTTCTATAATTTCTTGCAGGCTACTTTAGGATTCTTGATGAGCTGACAACTCAGAATAATGCTCTTGTTTATTTATGGACCTTATTAACAAAGGACAATTTTCATTGTTAATATGACTTCATTGTTAATATAACCGAGGAAACAGTCAGTCATTGAATGAAGCTATAGATAAGGACAGTCAAACTCGTGGCCCACAGGCAGGATGAGTCACATGCTGGCCACGTCCACACCCGGTTTAGTGAAGGGGAAAAAAGTCGCAATACATCACGTGATGCTGCCATGATGACACGAGTTTGTCACCCCTGCTCTAGATGTAAAAATAGCTCAGGTCCAGTAGTTATCATTTTTTAACAATGCTGAATTACATTATCTCTTACATTCCAATGAGAATATTTTATCTTGGCGAGGTTATCAATTATTGTTTTTATTCTTAGGTATTATAGGGTGGAAAGATTATGTTCTTGTTTTAAGAAAACAGTGTGTCACAATGGTTTTGCTGTCATTTATGGGCTTGCTTCCCACTGAGTAGAATATATGACTTTAATTCCAAAGTTCCTAAAAAATTATCTTCAGGCCCCTCTAATCTCTAATTCCACTGTTCAAAGGAAGATATATGAGAATGTGAGAGTAGATCAAAGTGGCCGTAACTTAAAAATAGAGGAGGCATTTGGGCAAAAGACCTTTTCAGGTGGTAGATATGAAAGAATCAAGTTGTTAAGGATCAAAGGAAGAATGTCATTAGAAGATGGATAAAGGAAGTTGGATGCTGAACCACCATCACCCTGACTCCCATTGGCAGCTACCAGACTTGTGAATCATGAAAGCAAGGGCTTGGGGAGATAAAAGGGGTCCTGAAGCCATCGACTCTTTGAATTGTTCTGGATCTGGACTTGGTGGCTTCTATCACTAACCCTGCATATCCTAATTGAAAAGGAGGTAGAATAGTGGGGGGTGAACAGGGAAAGAGAAAATGTACATTGTAACCAATAAATATTTGAGTTCATCAGGTCTCTGTATATTCCATCAGATTTTACATGCCTCAGTGCTCGATTGAAAGTGATTTGCATGCATTTCTAATCAGCTTCCTGGCTGTTGACCAGGTTTTATATTTTATACCCTCTTGCTGCACCTATTTGAAAAACCCAGGTAGAGGCAAGGGGGGTTGTGAGATTCTACAGGATCCATATGCACATGTGAGGGAACATACAGTAAGTTGAATCTGGGTACAAGCATAACCATGTTCTCTCCGCTTTCTTCTGAATTGTGGATTATCGAACACCTTCAAGAGTGGGACACCTTGAAGGGTACTCACTTGGACCCCATCATGTGCAAAAAAGGACTTGGCATCTGCTTCTGTGGCCAAGTGGAGACAAGTCATTTTGCTCCAATATCGATTCTTCCTCACCAGCAAAGCAAAAGCTCGCTCTTCACTGTCATGGTAGCATTCGCTGAACAATTCTGCCAAAGCAAAAATAAAGATGAAGATCAAGTAAACAGAATGAGGTATGAGGACTATGATTTTGAATCCAGCTACACATGTTTTAAGTGGAGATGTTGATCTAGACAAAATTACAGAGTCCATTTATGCCCTCTCATATACTCTCCTGGCACAAAAATCTTTCATTTCTACTATAAGTGGTTCTAAAATGACACGATGCATTACAAACCTCCTGTTCCTAATTATTTTAAGGCTTTCTCCCCAGATCACCATGCTCAGATTACAGAATTATAGATAAAAATAAAGCCCATGAAAAGGCAATCAAGATAATCAAAACACATTAGTTTTATTTCCTCCTATTATCCCAATTAATGTAAAAAAGTTTTAAAAAGCAAAAAAAGTAAAACATAAATTTACAGTAAATATATAAATGATATGTTTATAAAATATGTTTATAAATATCATGTATATATTTACTGTATATGTTTTACTCTTTTTTTGCTTTACATTTATTGAGATAATGGGGCTGGACAGAATAAATAACTGTATTTCCCTTTGAAATAAAACTGCTAAATTGAAATACTGTTGTAAATACTGTACATAATGAAAGGAGATCTTAATAGTCATATAATCCAGCCTCTAATTCCACTTCATTTTGACCAGCGGTCCCCAACCTTTCTGGCACCAGGGACCGATTTTTATGAAGACAATTTTTCCACGGGTGGAATAGTTTCACATGCAACCTAGATCCCACGCATGCCAGATAAAGCTTTGCTCGCTTGACAGTTGTTTGTGCAACCCAGTTCCCAACAGGCTGCAGACGGTTATTGGTCGAAGGCCCAGAGATTGATACAGACTATGCAGAAAGAGATGCCATAGTTAAAAAATGAAGAAAACCACTCATAGATCCTGGAGAATTATTTTGGCCCATTTTCTCTATCCCTTTGAGAACACCGATGACCCACTTCAGTTTCACTGCAACATTTAGATTGAAATGAAACCAATTTTAGTCAAGACCGCTGGCTGCTGGAAACTGGTCAAACCTCACAATCCCCCTTCTAGAATTCTTTCACTATCTGGACGGTTTTGTATAAATATTCTTCTACAGAAAAATCTTGGAGCAGCTGCTCATATAAAGAAATAAAATAAAGGTGTTGAAGATTTTTCATTTCATTTTGGATCCCACAAGCTTGTAAAACATAGAAGCTACTTGTAAAAAAATGGGAAGTCAATGATTTTTGAAATCCAAACTTCAGCTGCATCCTTCTTGGTAACTGAGAGATTTGTCTGTTTTTAAATGTTACTTTCACACAATTCTTCTTACTTTATAAAGAAGGAAGTTCTCAAAATATTTGCATTCCAAACCTAGAATGAACAATAGGAGGAAATGGTGCTAAGCTTAAAGAAGGGGGTTTCTTTACTTTCATTGAGGGGCAGAAAGATTGCAGAGGAAAGGACAACAGTTAGACCTGAAGAAAGAGAAAGAGGCATTTTTGTCTCTTATTTAGGAAAGTGGAAAGATCTCATTTAAGCCTGGATCCATAAAATACAAATGAACACATTGGAGGGTTTCACAAGAAGAGGCAAGTAATGAAATGAGTGTTGTGATGTGATGACATAACTCTCTAATCCCACACAACTTCACAATAAAGTATGTGGCAGGGTGGAATATCATCATTTTGATGTCTTCATTGCTTAGGAAGGGATGCTACTATTTTGGTTTTGTGATATAATACTTTATTTTGTATTTTCATTCCCTGGATCTCTAACCACAGAGAGAGACTCAGGGAAGCTCCAGCTAGAGGTATACAATATATGTCTCACCAGCTCATTTTTAAAAAGTTGTTTTCTGGTTAAATAAATGTGGTTTCAATAAATACAGGTAGTCCTCAATTTACAATAGTTCATTTAGTGAAAGTTCAAAGTTACAACGACACTGAAAAAAAGTGACCATTTTTTGCACTTACAAACGTTGCAGCATCCCCATGGTCATGTGATGAAAATTCAGCCACTTGGTAACTGACTCAGATTTACTATGGTTGTAGTGTCCCAGGATCATGTGATTACCTTTTGTGACTTTCTGATAAGCAAAGTCAATGGGGAGCTCAGATTCACTTAACAACCGTGTTGCTAGCGTAAACAACTGCAGTGATTCACTTAACAACTGTGGCAAGAAAGGGTAAAATTTGCTTAACAAATGTCTCGTTTAACAACAGAAATTCTGGGCTTAGTTGCGCTCATAAGTTGAAGACTATCTGTATTCTTTAAAAAGAAAAGCTGATTGAGGACTACAACGTGCTATTTTGTTCAGCAACACTCTTACTAACCAATAAATCATGGCAGGCTAGAGTGGAAGACAGGAAATAATCTCGCCAGATTGTCTTCTGGAAATTGTTTTTAGACTTGCCATCTCCATCATCTTAAAGACATTTATTGAACAGAGAAGCACTGCTTGGCAGCTTTGAAGAAACATGACAGATCAGATAAGAATGCTGCCACCTTAGATTGCCTATATGAGGAATTCTACCATTTGGAGCACTGGTATACCAATTCTGATTGTGAGAAGGGAAATCTGCCAGACTGTGACACCTGTACAGGCATCAATCTCTGGGCAGGCTGCATCTACCTACCCACTGCAAGCTGCTCATATTTTGCTTCTTTCATTCTGCGCACCACTTCTGCCTCGGTTTCCAAATGGGACATCTCTCGTACTATTTGACAAGCAGCCAGAGCTGCAGCAACTCCTTCTGGACCCTGAAGAAGAAAACATATAGAACTACTTAAATGCTGTATTTCCCAAATTCAGTCAAATGTATAACTGTGGAGTTTCAATGGCCTGCCTTTTATGAAGGAGAAAACATTATACGTGCATTCACATGATTAGTGTAGCAAAACCAACTAGGTCTCACATGTGTGTGTGTGTGCATGCCTTCAAGTTGGTATTGATGCTTAATGTTTGGACAAGTTCCTGCAGCTTTCTTGGCAAGATTTCAGAACTGGTTTGCCATTGCCTTTTCCCTAGGACTGAGAGAAAGTGTGTGGCCCAAGGTCACCAAGCTGACTTTGTGGCAGGATTAGAACTTATGGTCTCCCGGTTTGTAGCCTGATACTTTAACCACTGCACCCAACTATCTCTCTCCTAGGTCTCGTTTGGCCTTTTAAAGACTTACACATAGCATATGCTTATGTTCAGCAGAGTGAACTTGGTCGAGAGTTGAAAAGGAAAGGTGGGCCCCATAATGAAAATTCCACAAATGCTTTCAGCTTGAAACGATCATATTCAAAAACATTTCAATTTGGCAAAGTTGAATTTTGCATTTTTCAAAGGCTGCATCCAAAGCACATCTTTCTTGTATGAGAACAAGTAGGGTAAAAAGCATAAGCATTTTGGCCCAGTCACCCATACCATACTAAACTCTCATGCTATACAACCCTCATGCCAAGGAGAAAAGTTCACAGGAGGCAGTGGTTAAATCAGCCAAATAAAGAACAATGAGAAAAACATATGGTAAACTCTGCTAGATCAGGCCAAGATCTACTATTCCACTTCAATCCAACATTTTGTTTGTCATCGTGACCAACCAAACACCACTGGGATTCTTATTGACAATTAATCAGGTTAAATGTTATTTAAACTGTTTATAGGTGATTAAGCCTCATGCACATCCTCCTAAAATATTAAGGCAGAAGGAAAGCGGCCCTAAAATCATCTACTGGCATTTGTAGCTTTTAAATGCTTCACTATATGAAATAAATCCTGGCAGTCAAAGCACATCTTCACTGCCATTTAGTCTATATAGAGCATTAGTCAGTGTTTAGGATTTATTATTTATTTATTTGTTGGAACTTCTATGCCGCCCCATTCCCGGAGGACTCTGGGCGGCTCACAACAAACAATTCCAATAAAACAATCATAACATTTACATATAAAACAATATAAAAATACATTTTAATAAATAACAAAAACCTATTTTTAAAAAATTTTAAATTTTAAAAACTCACTGCTATCTTAACCCATGTAGCTCTTAAAACTAGCCCCTCCCTTAGGTATTGCCACCCCACGCCTGTTGGCAAAGCCAGGTCTTCACTCTTTCTGGCTTCTGCAGTGTACAGGTCCTTAGTAGAAGGCAGGCTGGTTGCAACAAATGACAGATGCAATAATTCCTCTGCAGAACTTTATCAGTAGTTCCTTGGGCAGTCTGAGCTTTCTGAGTTGGTGCAGGAGGAACATTCTTTGTTGTCCTTCTTTGATGATTTTTTGATGTTAGGCATCCATTTTAAGTCCTGAGTTATTACAGAACCCAGAAACTTGAAAGTCTCTACTGTTGATACTGTTGTCTAGTATTGTAAGAGATGGTAGAATAGGAGGGCTTCTCCTAAAATCTACCTTCATCTCTACAGTTTTGAATGTGTTCAGTTCAAGATTCTTCTGGCTGCACCACAGGGCCAGTTGTTCAACTTGCCGTCTATATGCAGATTCATCGTCATCTTGAATGAGACCAATGTATCATCTGCAAACTTCAGTACTTTAACAGAGGGATCATTTAAAATGCAGTCATTAGTATACAGAGAAAAGAGTAATGGAGAGAGCACACAGCCCTGGGGAGCACCTGTGCTAATTGTACAGGTATCTGATGCGACTTTGCCTAGCTTCGCCTTCTGCTTCCTATCTCTTAGAAAGCTTATGATCCACTTACAGGTGGTCCAGGCTCAGTTTAGTGAGAAGAATATTTGGAACTAGCTGATTACCCGGCCTTGCTCAGGTATTTTTTTATTTTTTCCCCTCCTCCCTCTTCCTCCTCCTCCTTCCTCCTCTTCTCTTTCTCCTTCTCCCTCTTCCTCCTCCTCCTCTTCCAT
>JANHJO010002165.1:386569-398500 GCA_032468235.1 Pseudoxyrhopus heterurus | reverse complement strand
TATTTTAGTTGTATCTTATAATTCTATGATTCTTGATGACTCTTGATGAATGTATTTTATGTTATTTTTTTCTTCTTATATACACTGAGAGCATATGCACCAAAGACAAATTCCTTGTGTGTCCAGTCACACTTGGCCAATAAAAAAGAACTCCAATTCCAATTCCAATAGTTATTGCTTTCTCAAATGCAGAATATTTTGGAATCAGGACAATATTATCAATCAATTTTTCATCTCCATGTTGACTCCCCCCCCCCCTGTTTTGCCCTCCAGTAGTGATAAAATCTTATATCCAAAATGGTTTTGCCTAACGGGAGATGAATTTGCCCAGGCAGGTTCTGCAAATTTGTATTAATCCACAAGTCATTTATTTGAATGTTGCACAGATACAATTGCACTGAATGCGTTCAAAGGCATCTTTATTGTAATTATTATAGAAGTTACTGGTGGGCAAAAAAGGGAACAAGCTCTCTCTTTAAAAATGAAATCTAATTCGCTAAATATAGCCGTGCTTATTAGATAAAAGGAACAAGTAATACATGTTCGTTAATATGAATGTACTGTTTAAGGGCAGGATTTTTAATTCCTATAAATCTAACCTTTGCTTCATGAGCACTGGTTGAAGTTTATATGACAGCTATTTTGAGAGTGCTAACTTTGATTAGCAAATTATTTTGAAAAGGTTGCTGAATTATAGAACTTTATTTCATTTCATTTATTTCATTTCATTTTTAGTGCCATAACTGCCTTCACTCCTGGAGACCACCTGCAAAATTCCCTGAAGTTTCCTTAGCAAGATTTCAGAAGTGGTTTGCCATTGTCTCTTTCCTAGGCCTGAGAGAGAGTGACTGGTTCAAAGTCAAATTGGCTCTTTTATGCTAATACTAAACATTGATACATATATTCTTGGCTTATATATCAAAATTAGGAAGCCAGTTACAGTTCAGCATCCTGGTCCTCAAAATGTGAAAAAGTATTTGGGATTTCAATTCATATTAAATGCCTGTGTTGCTTTTCTTCTAGGCATTCAAAGTTACCCACTGTTAATTTATACCATTCTAATAATGATTTGAGGTACTCTTCTTAAACAACATGTGTGATTAAAAGGAAGAAGTCATATCAAGTGTATTTTCCCAGGCCAGAAATTCTAAAAATTAAATGCCCAAAACTAATTCTACTATTCTATATTTTCATCCAATGGTGTACCACCTCTGGCTAATTATCTTCTGGGTAGTGGGGAAGCAGGAATTAGTGAATGGGTTGTATTTTACATATTGAAATATGATAAATTTTTGAAAGGTCACCTCTGCATTCTGCTGAATTGGGACCCTGGACTTTTTTTCCTCAGAAAAAGAATGGCTGTGGACCCTGTTTTGATCTTTGAATTATAGCAAGTAATAATAGCAATCTGTGCAGAATAAATTTGCCAGACAGCCAATTAGGCTACATATCTGGGCTCAGACTCTACATATAGATGAACAAATACAGATCCTGTATTTACCAACATACTAGACCCAAAGAAATAAATCATAACTTACCATAATGGGTTGGTTCACATGATGTGTTAGAGCACTACCTATATTCCCAAAATAGGCTAACCAACACATTTTTGCTCAACTTAGAATGTAGCAGGTCATAACTGCAATTATGCAGAGGAGGACAAGGGTAATACAGCTTAGGATGCACAGTTTTCTGTCTGAGCCAGCACTTGAATAAAGCTAGCAAAGGAGTGGGAGCTTCTCTCTCTACAGGCTTCATATTGTTTTGTGAATATGAACAATGAGCACCTGAAAACAATGGAATTAATTAATCTTAAAAGCCAAATATTTCATCCAAGTGGGTTGCTAGTCTGCTTATACTTTCGTAGGTCTCTTGGGCAAATACTGACTCAATGAAAATATTGTATTTGCAAGCACAGAATTTGAGAGGCCTAGCTCTAATTCTAACCCTCCATTTGGATCCCTTTCACCCTCCCTTGCGTCCCTTTCTCCCTCTGTTGTTCCATCTCCTCAGTCTTGCCATGCTTGCGTGTTGAAGAACAGCCATACCAGCAGTTGTAGCATGAAGCTGTGGCAGAGGTGCGGGATTTGGCAGGGTTTTGGCAAATGCCAGATTCCCTGAAATTCTATTCTGTGCAGAGGGCAAGCTGCAAAAGCAAGACCACTTCCTGCAGCTTTAGAAGACAGAAATGAGAGCAAATAGTTCCTGTTTTTTTTTTTTTTTAAAGAAGAAGAAAAAGAAGGATCCTATTTCTGCCAAACTGTACCCGGGAGGTAGAACCTCTCCCTCCTTCTTTTCTAGACAAACAGCTCTTTCTTCTGTTTTCTCTGGAAACAAACAATATCAAGCAGAGGACACTTGCATTAGAGAATGCAGGAAGCCGGACCATGAGGTGGCCTATCACCTTTTAGCACTCTTTCAGAGCAGATGGTGCTTCCCTTTCTGCAGTCCTCAAAGCCACCTTCTGATCATGACAGCTGAACTCTTGATAATACAGTTTCCCACCATTGAGAGTTAGGGCACAGAGGAAACTTCAGCCATTCAATAGATATATCACAGGTTATGATGATGATGAGGATAACGATGATGACAACAAAGATGATGATATCGTGTCAAACCACTCATAAGTATGATGTAGTCCTTACCCACTTGCAGCTCCCAGCTTCCCAAATATTCCTAATGTTTCTTTGCCACCAGAATGTTTCCCACTCCATCTTACAATGAAGCTGGCTTCTCTCCAAGGTCATTATCTGAAGGTCATCTCTGAAACTTTTTCTGCTACCTACCGTGATCCCACAGCTGATGCTTTTGCTGCCTAGAAGCAGAATTCAATTGCTATTTAACTTCTCATTGCTGTGTTATGAGGGAAGCTTCCTAAACTAATAGACTTGAGCTTCCTTGCTGGAATTCCCATGCTGTTGGTATTTGCCTGATCCACAAAAACATGTGTAAGTGTTATTAGATTAAAGCCAGTTGGATTTCTAGCTGAAGATATTCAACTACTTCTGCTCTATGTTTCTGCGGTTTAATCCCTTCCCTGGTTTGTTTGTTTTCCCCCTTATTCTGTTTGCATTGGGAGGTTCTGGTGGCACAATTTTTCATTTAGTTTCCTATTATCATTCTGGCATTTCCTTTGTCCACGTCTTTATTGATATTAACAGATTTCGTTTCTCATGATTTCTCTACCTACATATAAATGTATAGATGCAAACTTCCCTTGCTGTGAAATGTAACAAAGAAACTCAATGCATGTATTTTCAGGAGATCCTAGTGCTTTTGATGTACAATTGCAGCAAAGAAATATACACACCTACGATGCATCTTATATCATATATAAATACTTAATAGATTACTTACAGACATGCTGTCTGTCACGTGTAATTTGTCTCCTGTCAGTATCCATATTAATCTTTGGTCAAATGGATCCTCAGAATAATGGTGTCAGATTATATTAAAATTCTGCTGATTTGAAACTGTGTTATTTCTGTACAGAGCAAAGATTATTTTCATTATTGGGGTCCATTTGTGTGAATGTCTTATAGAAAGACTTTGATGCCCATCTCTTTTCGAAATAAAAAGAGGAGGAGTTTTAAAAGGGGGGGCAATGGCTAACCATTTCAACATTATGGCAAGAAAACTTTACATGTCCATATAAATCGGCAGGAATTGTGTTCAATCTAAAAAGTGATGACTTAATTTTTAAAAATCATATTAATGCGGAAGCGGTAGGTACAATTTATCATTGTTACTTGCTTGTTGATTTCATTGCCATCAAGAGGAATATGTCCTGCGACTTCCTAGAGTTGAGAGGCTTGAGATTGCAAAGGTTTGTAGGAAATGCACTTCATGCCTAGCTATATTGGAATTACCCTTATGAAATAGTTTAAATTGTTATTTATTAAATAATAAATTATTTATTGGAATAAGCCCAAATGGTCCCCCAAAAGAAAGCAGAACCTACATGGGCATTTCTGTAACTATTTCCTAATCTAAGAGGCTTAATCTGGCATTGATTGTCTTTGAAGCAATATTGTGACAATCTAGATCCTATGCACTTTACTCCGTATGTTCTTGCTTGCTTTGGATTACTGTCAGATGGTTCCTTGTAGTCCAGGGGTGTCAAACCCACGTCGTCACGTTGTCATCACGTGATGTATTGCAACTTTCCCCCCCTTCACTAAAACAGGGGTGGGCGCAATCAGCGCATGATACATCCAGTCCACGGGCTGCCAGTTTGACATCCCAGTTGTAGTCTGTCTCTATATCACATTGAAATTTTTGCTTGCTTCCTCACTCACCTCTCAAGCTCCTGATTTGACAATGCACAAGTCTACCTGGTGTCTTCTACTTGGTGTCTTTCTCATATGATCATGCTTCAATGTATTTCTCTATCCTTAACTAGGCTAGACTAGGCAACAATCCTGGGTAGTCCTTGACTTGAAATAGTTCATTTAGTGACCATTCAAAGTTACAATGGCACTGAAGAAAAGTGACTGTTATGACCATTTTTCACCTTTATCACCATTGCAGCATTCCCATGGTCACATGATCAAAATTCAGATGCTTGGCAACTGACTCATAATTATGACAGCTGCTGTGTCCTGGGGTCATGTGATCCCCTTTTGTGACCTTCTGACAAGCTAAGGCAAATGGGAAAGTCAGATTTACTTAACAATCAGGTTACTAATTTAATACCTGCAGTGATTCATTTAACAATTGTGGCAAGAAAAATCATAAAATGAGGCAAAACTCACTTAACAAATGTTTCATTTAGCAACAGAAATTTTGGACTCAATTGCAGTTGTAAGTCGAGGACTACCTGTATTTATTAGTAGTTCTAGGCTTTTTTTTTGTCTACACTGAATTGGAAGGAGACATATTCAGTAGAAAAGCACTGGTCATGGAATAGCCATTTTGGGGATTGGTTCTTGCTGTTCTTCGGTGCAATATCATTTTACAAGGAAGCATCCATAGAGTATTAATGCCAAGTTAGGATCTCTTTTAATTGTCCTCTTTATGCAATATCATATATCTCATTACAGCAGCTCTGCAAATGATTTCCAATAAAGCAAACTGATTAGATAAAGCATTGTTGGCCACTTTTGTCCTGCTTCCTTGACAAACCTAGGCCATAATTATAAAGTAGGTTACAAGGAACAGGCTGTTACACTAAGTGTCTAATCCAAGTGACTCGGCATAGATCCTATTGCAATGAATGGTTTACTTCCACATGAATGTACCTAGGGCAGAGCGTATTTAGGACTGATCAAGTTTAGTGGCAATTCAGCAATCAAAGCTTGCTGAAGTTGAAGCAATTCCTGTTGTCTTTACTCCTATATTAGCATGTTTCGAGCACAGTTGATAACTTAAAAACAGTTTCTGAAGATCAAGTGGCCAAATTTCTGTAACTTTGTCACCTTACCTTGTTTTAAGAGTTCCTTCTTGCTCTCCTACTTCTCCCCACCCTTCCTGGTCTCTGGAATGCATCTCCTAGTCTCTTCCTTCTCTCATTAGTGGAAGTTATCATTCTGGCATGATGTCCAGGAAGCTGGATGGATAATTTATTTGTGCTAACTGGAAATCTCTTCAATTGATCTCAGGGTTAGCTTGCCCTAAAATGTTATAGATAGCATGGTTGAGAAATTCAAGGAAATGAAACATTTATAGTGTAGATCCAAGAGGGTGAGGTTTCAGAGATGTAGACTATAAACAATAAAGTAGCAATACAAGGTTAGGTACAGAACATGAATTGTTGGCAGCATGTCTTCCATTGTCATCACATTTGATGGTGTCATGAATCATTCTTATATACAGGCCAATAAAGGAATGAAACATCTGCAAGGTAATCTGGTACAATTATAATAAAGTAGACCACAGGCTGAATGACAAAGAAGAAGAGATGGAAGTGTTGAAAAGTTATTCTGTGTTATGCAGTATGAATTCTTTAATATTACTAAACTTAAGTTTGTAAGTCTATCATTCCCAGCATTGGGGGGGAAAACTTTTGAGCTCAGGTGCATTCTTATTCTCAGTGATGGATATCTAAGTGCTGTCCTGGGAAATCCTAGACCTTGCCAAAGAATCAGGATGTGCCAAGAGAAGGTTCTATTTTGCTGTTATCAATGGGAATTTTGTGAATGAATCAAGACTAGAACAGTAGTTATAGGTAACTTTCTTATGACTGGAAAAGTTGTTGATGAGTTATTTTTGGATTAAATAACTTATAGTTGGCCCCCAATGTCTCCTGTATTTTTGCACTCGCTAGAACCATATCCAATTTCACAGCTGAATTTCAGTTTCCAACCATTATGAAGTGAGAAGAATGTGCACTTTTAACTTAAAATAACAAGAAAGTTAAAAACAAAAAAATCTTTCCCAAATACCAGAAAAGAGCAAATCAGCTAAGCTTTGCCCACATAACCCTAACCCTCACTTTCTATCATCAGCCCACCCACTGTTATTCCCACCCGCCCAAATAAGGCCTTCAAGCCTCAAAACATTGTCTCACTCTAAACAAGGATAAGAGGGGAGAGTTATTTATGTCAAATTAAAGGGAAATGCTCTTTGCAGAGGACTGAGACAAATCTTGGGCCAGTGGGGAGACATTTCACAAAAGGAAGTTGAGATGTCACCAGAGACCTTATTATTTATGTCTATCCAGATTTTTTGTTAGCAAAGTAACTTCTCTATCTAGATTAGTGCCTACAAGGAGAATTTCCCTCTTTTATTGCTACATTATTTTAGAGCTGTGAACTCAAGAGCACTTAATCAAGCATAATATTTTCATCACTGCCTGTATCTACATGGGTGTGAAAACGATCTGCCATTGTTTTTTGTAAAAGCACCCTGACATGACCTGGCATTCATTTGTGAATTACATTCCTATCAACTCTGGTTCCTAGATCATCTAATGAAATTCCAAAACACCATGCATCCCCCGGGAGAAGACCCACTTTAAATTCTTCATTCTGGAACAGATGAAGTGATAATTGCACTATAAATGTTCTCTCTTCCTAACTTTTTTGAATTCTGTCTCTTTATTTCTGTGCCTTGTGTCAGTTCCATGCCATCTACACTAAAATCTACCTCACTGTGTCTCCGTCAGGGTAATCCGTTAAGGACAGGAGCCTTCATTCAATGTCTGCACATTAACCAATGTGGATGTTCAAAGTCAACACTAGATTATCTTTTGTTTTTCTCCCCACCAGCCCAAGTTCTGAATGGAAATGGGAATTGTACAAACAATAATATAGTATTGACGTTGAACACTCTCATTGGTAACACTGATAATACATTTAGCAATAGTGCTGGTGCTTTGTGAAATGAATATTTTTCCTGCCCTGGTTGTAGATTGGCTAATTTAAAATGTACACTGGATGGTTTGGTTAGAGCAGTGACTCAGCTATCAGAAGGATATTTTCATGCTGTAATGACTGCATGATTTATACACCAGAAGAGTTGCTAGTCTCTTTAATTAGACAAAACATCAGTAAGGATAAATTACTCCTTAGTTGTGCCAGGCAATTCCCTGTTTTTAGTTAACCAGCTTCTTTTATAATATAAATCATGTTATAAAATAGAGATTTGAAAATAAAGGTACATGAAAATGAAATGCAGATGAGAGCCTCAGAAATAAAATTGGACAAAACAGCCTGATCCAATGCAAATTTGTTAATGACCAGTAATTAATTTCATAAATATTTATTTTCTTTTTAAATTGGTTTGATTTAAGTCCTTTTGAGTCAATGTTGACTCTTGCCAACTACTTGGACTATTCCCTGAAGTTTTCTTGCCAAAATTTTGGAAGTGGTTTAATATTCATGTATTTACTTATCCATTTCTTATTATTTTAGATTATGTCCTGCCTTTTAAGAAAGCTAATGAGGTAATAAACAATTAACAGGTAAAATCATTTATAGTACTTTCATGAAATTATTAGGTAGCAACAATATAAAGCATGTAATCACTGGAATCTGGAGGCATTTCTCTGATGATAAAACAGAATGATGTAAAATTTTCTAGAAATGTGAAAGGGATGTTAAATGCCTCCATCTCAGGGAAAGGCATTTTGTACTTTAGAAAGTACTACAACAAAAGGATCCTTCCTTCATGCTTGGCAAGAAGATGTCAGGAAATTAGAGGGAGAATATAACTTTAAAGGTATCTTATGTTTTTCCTACCCTCAAATTTTTTTCTGCCAATTTTGTATTCAGGCTTAAATCAAACAATTTCCTTAATATTTCAAGTAGGCCAGAAAGAAGGAAAACATGGACCCTACCAGTAAAAAAAATTGTCCTATTTTAAAGAGATTCAGAGGTATAATGCAAAAACAGAACATTTGCTTCATGCATAAAAGCCAAGATGTCAGTGCCTGACATCTTCTGACAAAATTTCCTCTGGAGAGCTGCTATCTATCAATACATACCAGCCATCAAGCTTCTAACAACCTTCTGTCTAATTTCAGAGTCCTGAGACTAATTTTCAAAGCACAGTGAAATTAATTAATTCATCCATCTGGGAAAGTCACTCTTTCCTATTGCATATGGTCAAAAAGTGGATAAAAGTGATTGCTTGAGAACAGTGTTTCTCAAACTTAGCAATTCTAAGATCTATGGACTCCCAACTCTTAGAATCCTCTAAGTTTGGAAAACACAGTTTTAAAGAGAGAATGAATCCCCTATGCATTTTTAAAACTCTGACAGTGCCCACCATTAACTTTAGCCCTTTCTATCATTGCTAGGTGATGAGTCTCCCAACGAAGAGATTACTCTAGCAGCTCAACACCTTCTTTATCTTGCAGCTTCTATAGCTGCCCCAAAGTATCTATGTAGTTGTTGTGACATGTAGGCTGGAGAGAAGATTTATACTGAAAGCAGCAGAATATTGGGGGGGGGGAACCCAAGAAATGTATGATACCGATCTACAGATGATCTTATAGTCAAACAGGCTAAAAAAAAATTATTTAATGGCAACAGCAATAAAATGCTGTGAGGGACATTTGCTGGAGAAGATTTACAGGTACATAACATGCATTTGGCAAATATTGAAAATAGGCTAATTTAGGAAGAAAATAAAAACAAACTGGTGGTAACACACATCCATAGACAACCTTTAAAGCAGGGGTGGGGACCAATGGCCCTTTTATGACTTGTGGACTTCAACTCAAAGTTGACATCCACAAGTCATAAAGGGGCAATCAATCCAGCTGTAAAGAAAAACTGATTGGCTATAAAATTATGTTTTGCTCTGTGCATGCAGAGGACATTGGAGGACATTGAAGAAGACAGAGAAAAATGGTTCCTGCATCTGGAATGGTGTTTACTAAAGACAAGAAAGACCCATGGGAGAGCAAAGTGAGCTGGGATATGATCCTGCCCATGTTTCCAGGGCTGCCAAATAATAAACTGGTGCTTATAAGAGATAAGGCTGAGAGTCAGCTGGGGTGGGAGCCTTCTGCCTAGGGAAGAGGATATCTATGTCCTCGTGGGCCGTATATGAAGAAGGAAAGGTGAGAGATGAGTTGTGTATATTTTAGGACACAGTTTCAAAGACAACTACCGACTGATATGACCTATGGAAATTCTGCCGACTCTGAGATAGGGATTAAGTTCCCAAGATCTGGCTAGGAGAGAGATTGCTGTCCCCAGCTTCAATGCTAGAAAGAGACAATACAGATGGCAGAGGAGGCAGAGGATGAGGGAGTACGGTAGCAGAAAAGAAACAAGGCAGAAGCTCCTTGGATTAGGCAGAATGATAAAAAATGCTCCTCATGGTCTCTGAGTCTACCTTTAGCCATTTCCCCCCATTCCAAATAGAATCAGATAGTCTTCAACTTACAACAGTTTGTTTAGTGAGCGTTCAAAGTCATAAGGGCACTGAAAGATGTGACTTGTGACTGTTTTTCACAATTACGGTCTTTGCAGCTTCCCCATGATCATGTGATCAAAATTCAGATGCTTGGCAACTGGTTCATATTTATGTGGTTGTGCCCCAAGGTCCTGTCATCATCTTTTGCGACCTTCTTGCAAGCAAAGTCAATTGGAAGGCCAGATTCACTTAACAAACAGGTTGCTAACTTATCAAAATGCAGAGATTCAGCGGTGGCAAGAAAGATCATAAAATGGGGCAAAACTCATTTAACAAATTCCTCACTTAAAAACAGACGTTTTGGGATCAATTGTAGTCGTAAGTCAATTTTGTACTCTAAATATTTATTATGGAATTAAAGTTATTTTTGTCAAATCCCTTATTGCTGTACCCGATCAATGTAACTCCTTGCATTTCTGGGAACTTTTTTTTTTTATTCCCTATCCTATCTATTTCCCAGATCTCCCCCTCTGCACAGAGCTGCATCTTTCACAACCGCTTTATGGGGTGAAATGATTAGTCCTGCTGGAAAATTCATTATTTCCAGAGCCGCATTCCCTGTCTGTAATTCTAACATATAAACAGTTTTTATTTAATGTTTATGGATTGCATTGTTTGAGCTGTCTCAGTATTGGATGAAAGGCCGGTTACAGAGGCATTTAGAGTAAACCAATCCTCTTCCTTTATCTTTATTGTGTTGGTTTACAATGGCAAGTTGAGTAATGATTGTAATGGTAAAAGCGCTGGGATGAACAGAGAAACAGTAAACAGTTGACATCAAAATTATTTTGGATAGTGACAACTTAAGGAATTCTTCCAGCTGGTTGAATGAACATTATCATGAAAAAACTGGTGCAAATGATTTTTGTACTGTAAATAAATTTGTGCGGGGGGGCATTCCTAACCATGTATATTTACATTGAAGCTATGATTTTAAACTATGATTTGCTGAGAAAGTCACAGTATTCTGATTTGCACATAACTTTTTAAACCCAACTGGGTGTGCCTGCACACATTGCACAAGAAAATAAATCACTATGTGATTTATTTATTGACATTATGTAAGAGTAAGGATATAGACAGCGGAGTGTATGATAGTCATGAAAAAAGAAATGTTATGCTAAAAAAGAGAAAGGAAATGTTGTGCTAAAACCTATCATAATAGAACTGAAAACGTTGCCAGGCTCACAAAGCTACTATACAAATCCATAAATTATTTAAAATTCTGTTACAGTTCTGGAATCCCCACATTAAAAGTTCAGAAAAATACTGCTACAGACAATATACTGTATATTAGAAAGTAAGTTTAAGATAGAATCATGGAATCATAGCACTAGAAGGTACCTCAGAAGTCTTCTAGTCCAACCTCCTGCCCAAGGCAAGAGTCCTTAAACCATTCCAGACAAATAGATGTCCAATCTTTTCTTGACCCTAACCCAAACCTTGCTGGCTGGGGAATTTTGCAGCTGTAAGAATTCTTAGGTTTTGGAAAACTGTCGTAGACAATTTTGACACGTAGTCAAAATAGCTTTGAAAGGGAATTTTCAGACAATTTTGCAGAGGAAAGATCTATGTAAGATTCTTACACAATCCCTTAAGTTTAATGAAAATAGGGTTGTGGAGGTGCAAAAATAAGAATGAGGAAACTGTCCCCATCAGATTCAACTTTTAGAGTCCCTAGAAGCAATTGGAAGCATGTCAATGTGGATTGCTCAGTTAGAAGGATTTAAATCTGCATGTCATCTTTTTTTTATAGCTAAGTTAAATTTTCCTATCATTTAGGGAGCATGTACCCTGTGTAACCATAAAACCACACTTCATTCAAACACTAACCTGGTCTGACCCTCTTAGCTTTTCAAGATTGGCTAAAATGGATTAAATGTTGCCACCTGGTTAGTCTTGCTCTTGGATAAAGTGCAATCAAAACACATGATGATTTGTGTGTGTGTTTACCTTCTTTCATCTATGGCAAGTCATGTTCTCCTGCTTAATCTATATATATAAAGCAGAAGTCCGGTGCGCACGTAAGTTTGTATGCGCTCTATAGAACTCTTTAATTCAAGC